>CM060964.1:365965118-366162618 GCA_030765045.1 Tenodera sinensis | reverse complement strand
AGTTATGCAAAAGTCGTCCAGAGTAAATACGACTACAGGGGCTATAGCCAGAAAATTCAAGATATACATTTCATTTGTCATCAAAATATCTCAAACATATGACATTTTAATCAAAATCGTTAGAGCCATTTTCAAGAAAATCAGAATTTTCGAAAAAGTTTCTATGTAAAGGGTAGTTTAGGGTGGGGCTATTTTCTTCAAAATCTTTGTGTCGCATCCTTGAAAGACATTAAACTTAAATACCAACTTTGGTTTCTAACCGACTTTTCGTTTTTGAGTTATGCTGTCCACAGACTGACAGACTGACAGACACACACACGGACCTTTTTCTAAAAATGCTTTTTTTTTGGATTCAGGAGGCCTCAAAACATGTATTTTCGGTGAAATCTCGACATCGAATTTTTGGGTGGAATACAATACTTCCCCTACTTACCAGTAGAGAAAGTAAAAAAAGGCACCACTTAGCAACAGGGTCTTTAAAAGTTTCACTACCGCTTTAGTTACTCTGCCACAGCAAAGTGAATTGAAAATGAAGCAGATGGAACAATAACCTTTCGTAAGAGAACTGAGTAGAAAAAGTTATGTGAATGCAGCACATCAGACTTTTTTCCTCGAAGAGCACCATTGCATCTTCTACTACATGTTTTCCACTTCCGTTCGAGGAAAAACAGGACGTTATCTCGTTTTTTCTTTTATCTTCTGTTCATAGAAGACTGGCTCAGAGATAAACTTAAAGCACAAGCCACAAATTATAAACATAACACTTATATCAATCCAGAATTTCAGTCTACTGGGAATTTTCAATATGTCAAGAGTTGGTAATGGGTTCTGCGAACTGTCAAAGTCGTATATAAAAGCCTCTTTTTTCTCATGCAAGAAGTACTTTGATTGCTAAATATAGACAGACGCTAAAAAAACAGTTGCTTATACATATACAGAAAGATTGACCGTATCCTTGAGCAGCTGTTTTGTTTTCTTCTTTCCACAGAATTTCCTCTACTTTACACTGTTATCGAGCGAGTTCGTGGGTTCTGATCCTAGAGCTGGTCACTCCGACCACGGTGGGGTGGCTCTTCTTGCATCACGAATTTCCATCCCTTATTTCTAGACCACGGATTTTTAGGTCCTAAAAACTCAGGTGCCTAAATTAGGCATTTACACGATGTTTAGGCTCTATTAAACTATTTTTACTTTCTCTACTGGTAAGTAGGGGAAGTATTGTATTCCACCCAAAAATTCGATGTCGAGATTTCACCGGAAATATGTTTTGGGGCCCCCCTGAATCAAAAAAAAAAAAAAAAGCATTTTTAGAAAAAGGTCCGTGTGCGTGTCTGTGTGTCAGTCTGTCAGTCTGTCAGTCTGTGAACAGCATAACTCAAAAACGAAAAGTCAGTTCAAAGCCAAACTTGGTATTTAAGTTTAATGTCTTTCAAGGATGTGACACAAAGATTTTGAAGAAAATAGCCCCACCCTACACTACCCTTTACATGGAAACTTTTTCGAAAATTTTGATTTTCTTGAAAATGGCTCAAACGATTTTTATTAAAATGTCATATGTTTGAGATATTTTGATGACAAATGAAATGTATATCTTGAATTTTCTGACTATAGCCCCTGTAGTCGTATTTACTCTGGACGACTTTTGCATAACTGGTAAACCGTTAGAGATAGACCAAATCATACTGTACAAAAAATGTAGATCTTGCTAAAATACACAATTTATGTCTCAATAAATTTTCTTGTAGGGTGAACCATTTCGGAGATACTCCTTGTTATGTGTGTGAATTTCGGAAAACTTAGAACTTTAGCGAAATGCAACAACGTTGTTCATTTTTATATGTTAATCGTGCAAAGAGAATGGAATCTCAAAGGTCAAAAAGATTTGACTGTCGCACAAAGCCTTCTGTATTCTAATATTCCCTTTGCACCTACAAGGACATAAGCAATAAGATAATTTGTACGAATGTTTATCTTAACTAACATGAAGAAGATATAGGAATAAGAGTTTGTTAGAATGGTTAGTACAAGAGTAGAGAAAGTCATGTGAGTGCAACACATCAGATTTTTAAAATCAATGTCAAAGAAAATCTTATTTCCCTGATTACCCTCCCCTTATGTAGTACTTACACCCCCTAGTACTTACAACTCAGTGCCTAGGGTCACACGCCTGTCAGGGAGCAATTGGTGGAATGAATGACTGTGGAAACCGGAGAACCCGGTGAAAACCCGCCCAGACGCCGCTTCGTGCACCACCAATACATGCGGGTCCCGGCTAGGTGGTAGGCGAGCGGTCTAACCACTCTGCCACCGCGCCGCCATTATACTAGGAATGAGGACTAATCTTGGCTGGAGAAAAATTCCTACCCACCTGCCGGGAATCGAACCCGGGACCCGTTGCACAGTAGGCACGTGCTAGGGGCTACCCTTGTCTAAGAAATTAAAATATGTTATTCATAGCTTACTAAAATTATGAGTTATACATTGCGTGCATACAAAATCAATAAAATTCTACCACGAGTTCCTTTGAAGCTGTATTAACCCTCTGTCACGTGCGGGCCCTGGTAGATCACCATTAGTCGCGTGGGGTCTAGTAGACCCTCGCTATATTTTTGTGCTTATGTACTTGCATTTATTTCTTTTAATTGTATTTATCGTTCATTCCTATGTTTAGCTTCATTTAGCCAAAATATACGTGATTATCAGGTACAACTTGTAATTTGAAATGTACTGTCAATAATAATAATAATAATAATAATAATAATAATAATAATAATAATAATAATAATAATAATAATAATAATAATAATAATAATAATAATAATAATAATAATAATAATAATAATAATAATAATAATAATAATAATAATAATAATAATAATAATAATAATAATAACAATAACAATAACAATAATAATAATAATAATAATAATAATAATAATAATAATAATAATAATAATAATAATAATAATAATAATAATAATAACAACAATAATAATAGTAGTAACAATAGTAACAACAGTAACAACAGTAACAACAATAACAATAATAATAATAATAATAATAATAATAGTAACAATAGTAACAACAGTAACAACAATAACAATAATAATAACAATAATAATAACAACAACAACAACAATAATAATAATAATAATAATAATAATAATAATAATAATAATAATAATAATAATAATAATAATAATAATAATAATAATAATAATAATAATAATAATAATAATAATAATAATAATAATAATAATAATAATAATAATAATAATAATAATAATAATAATAATAATAATAATAATAATAATAATAATAATAATAATAATAATAATAACGTATTTCCAGTGAAATCTCGGTATTGAATTTTGGGTGCAAATAAATACTTCCTCTACCTGATGTAAGTAGTACCTAATAGAAAAAGTAAACATTTATCAAGGTTCTATTAAAATTCTGGGGTTGATAGTGCAAATATTTTTTGTATAACAGCTTGGAAGGTTCTTTGCTGTAATAATATTTGTAATTCTTGGCGTTTGGTTTTTCTGTTCATTTTAGAGATATTTACCTGTAACTATTTATGTGGGCCATCCTGTAGATTTGCTAGTAAGGCTTTCTAAAGATAGGAAATGAAATATTTTGAAACGTAATGTAAATAAAACATACTTGAAACTGATTACCACAGTTTTAATGTGTGTAACTGGAATATATAGTATTCAAGTATATGTTCTGTCGTGAGAAGTCGGTCCGAATGTATTTAGCTAACAAATAAACCGCACATTTAGGTTTCCAGGTCGGTACTCGTGTTTGCAGATCATAACAACCGTCATAAACATATCTCTTCGATTAGCGTGAATCCCTATATGGAAGAAATCGTTCGTGTTTTATGTCGGAAAACAGCTGAACGCTCTGATGCTATCTGGGACGACTCTGGCGGCAGTTGTTGGAATCTTTTAACTGCTTCAACCCCCGGGCGGTCGAGTCGGTAAAATTATTGTTCATACATAATTCCGAGCCTACTTTCCTGATGCGGCACGTGCTTAGAGCCTTCTGAATCCTTCGCTACACTCTTTCGAGTGGTGCCCATAGAATAAATACAATCAAAATTCGCAAAAGCATATCACAACATTTATTTTTTATTAGTTACGAAGTAAAGCATAAAATTAAACGGTTTTTAAGGCAGTAGACGAATAAAATAGTTTATTATGCTTTGTCTACTACATGTTAAGTAGGGGAAGTATTGTATACGACTCAAAAATTCGATGTGTTTTGAGGCCCACCTGAATTTAAAAAAAAAAAAAAAAAAACCACACACATTTTTAGAAAAAAGGTCCGTGTGTGTGTCTGTGTGTGTCTGTGTGTGTGTGTGTGCGTATGTGTGTGTGTGTGAACAGTATAATCCAAAGACGAACCGTTGGTTAAAAAGAAAAGTTGTTATTTAAGTTTAATGTTTCAAGAATGTGACACAAAGATTTTCAAGAAAATTCCTCCACCCTAAACTATCCTTTATTTGGAAACTTTTTCGAAAACTTTGTCTTTCTCGAAAATGGTCCTAACGATTTTGATTAAAATGCCATATATTTAGGATATTTTTATGGCAACCGAAATGTATATTTTAAATTTTCTGGCTAAAGTCCATATAGTTCTGTTTACTCTTGATAAGTTTTGCATAACTGGTAAACCTTAAGAAAGTGACCAAATCTTACTACATAAAAAGATAGATCTCGTTAGAGCACACAGTTTGTGTTCAATACTTTTTTTTTGTAGAGTTAACCATTTTCGAGTTATTCGTTGTTGTTTCTTTGAATTTTCTAGTACCTATTCCTACTTTTTTTTTCAAATGGAGATCGTTATTCACTTTTTCCCTCTGGACCTGCTAAGACAATGGAATTTCAAAGTCATCACAGAGCGACCAGCTCTTAAAAGATTTGACTGTTACTTACATAAGTCTACTGCATTCCCATATTTTCGTGTACCTACAGGAAGTATGTAATAAACGTATTTGTAGGAATTCTATCTCGATTAACATGAAGTAGATAGAAGAATAAGTGTTTGTAAGAATAGCTTGTACCAGAGTGAATGGAGAAAGGCATGTGAGTGCAACGCATAAAATTTCTTTCTGATCATCTTTATCTGCGGGTTGTAACTACAAAAGATCTATGTTGGGTCGATGTGCGAGGTGTCCCCTCCGTTTCCTGGTCGTACTCATCCGGTTACCAGGCCCGACGAGCATTACTCCGGAGGTGTGAACACAGTAGTCCCTCCCTTTCTCAACTGCAGTGCCTTACAGAGACGCGCATTAGAAGAAACCGGTTTTCCCTTTGATTTTCCCCAGTTTTCCGTCTTTGAGGTCACAACGGGAGAGCAAACAGGGGAATATAGTCACACCTGGTGAGTGCAGTTCGTCAAGCGTCAGCTATACCTATGTCTCATTGTATGTCTAGTATCCGTACTCCTTTATCTGGTCCTGCCTCAAAGATTCTCCATAAGATATCTGTCTCAAATATGTGTAATCCGACCAACCTATGTTGCTACTGGTCTTATAAGGCCATATGCAGTAATAGTTTGCTCCTTCTTGACATTTTATGCGAATTTATTATATAGAATGTATCTTTGTTGCTGTTAAAAAAAGTTCAAATGAACATGAGTCTGTAAATCATTTATTTCTGAGCGACAAGATTAAATTGAAGGTTACAATAATTGCTTGAAGTGGTATCTTCCAGCTTCGATGTCATAATAATAATAATAATAATAATAATAATAATAATAATAATAATAATAATAATAATAATAATAATAATAATAATAATAATAATAATAATAATAATAATAATAATAATAATAATAATAATAATAATAATAATAATAATAATAATAATAATAATAATAATAATAATAATAATAATAATAATAATAATAATAATAATAATAATAATAATAATAATAATAATAATAATAATAATAATAATAATAATAATAATAATAATAATAATAATAATAATAATAATAATAATAATAATAATAATAATAATAATAATAATAATAATAATAATAATTTGTTGTTTAACGACGCTGTCAATTGCCAGGGTCATATCAGCGCCGCCGGTGCGGTGGAATTTCGTCCCGCAGGAGTTGTTTTTCCATGGGCCCCGAAAATATTTGACACCAGTAAAGATACATCCTGTATCTGTGTAGCCCATAGTACGACTTACTCACCACCAAGTCTGTTTTGATATTCTTTACGGATGTTATTCTGACAAATTGATTAATGTATGATCCAAAATATACTCGTACACTGTCAAATCTGCATTTCTCTAGGTCAATAGTGTTTACTATGTCTACTACACACATAGTAGCTACAGAAGGTAGATAATGCATTGCATCCAAAAATTCTAAACCGAGGTTTCACCAGAAATAAAAAAAAAAAGTTTTGAGGGTCCCGAATAAAAAAATAATCTGATGTGTTGCACTCACATGACTTTCTCTACTCTTGTACTAACTATTCTTAACAAACCCTTATTCCTATATCTTCTTCGTGATAGTTAAGATAAACATTTGTACAAATTATCTTATTGCGTATTTCCTTGTAGGTACAAGGGGAATATGGGAATACAGTAGGCTTTGGGTGATAGTAGAATCTTTTAAACCTTTAAAATTCTGTTCTCTTTGCACGGCTAACATATAAAAAATGAATAACGATGTTCCGTTTGACTAAGTTCTCCAAAACTTACACAAATAAAAAGGAATATCTCCGAAATGGTTCACTCTACAAAAAATATATATATTTAGACATAAATTCTGTGTTTTAGCAACATCTACATTTTTTGTAAAGATTTGGTGTATCTCTTATGGTTTACCAGTTACGCAAAAGTCTTCCAGGGTAAATACGACGCCACAAGTTATAGCGAGAAAATTCAAAAAATACATTACATTTGTCAAAACAATATCTCAAACATAAGCATTTTAATCAAAATCGTTACAGCCATTTTCAAGAAAATCAAAAACTTTCCAAAAATTTTCCATGTAAAGGGTAGATTAGGGTGGAGCAACTTTATTCAAAATCTTCGTGTCGCATCCTTGAAAGACATTAAACTTAAATACCAACTTTGGTTTTTAACCAACTTTTCGTTTTTGAGTTACGCTGTCCACAGACTGACAGACTGACAGATAGACACACACACACACACACACACACACACACACACACACACACACACACACACACACACACACACACACACACACATGGACCTTTTTCTAAACATAATTTTTTTTTATTCAGGGGCCTCAAAACATACATTTCCGGTGAAATCTCGATATCGAATTTTTGTGTGGGATACAATACTTCCTCTAGCTTACTCTACGTAGTAGGGAAAGTAAAACTTAAATAAGGTATCTGACACGACAATGTTCAGAAAATTCCCATCCCAAACCATCCTTTATATGGAATATTTTTCGAAGTGGTTTGTTTTCTCAAAATGGCTCTAATAATTTTTAGTGAAGTAGTATATGTTTAAGACATTTTCATCACAAATGAAATGTATAACTTGAATTTTTTTGTGAATAGACTACGGCAAAGAGCACGGAAGTTCTATTTTAAATTACAAAGATAAAAACTTTGAAGACATCTATGATAAAATAGCTGGCCCTGGTAGCGCCATCATTTCAATGTAGCTATTTTACAGCTGTTGATTCCCCCTTGCACCTGGCCGGGTCTGCACATCTGTCCGTAAACGGCTCGGTAACTTCCCATTGTCAAACACTGGTATCCTTACCCTATCGCCATTGTCGCCATAGAAACAACCGCGATGGCAGATGTTTGCTCACACGTCATGGATTTGCGGTGCTCTTCCGAACTGTTTATATCTCTACAAACACGCGACTGGCACAAGGTGCAGTCATACGTAATTAAATGGTGAACATCAGGTTGCCAAGGAGACGGTGGAATAGCGGGCGTTTCTTCGGAATTGCGATATTGGTGACGTAAGTGAGAATTTCGGGAACCAGGGCGAGTCTTTTCAATATAAGAGGTTTTGTTATATACTTTATACGCTATCACTAGACCTCGGAGTTTTTAGTTGCAAACAATCTTAAATTAGGTGCCTAAAATACGTTCTATCACAAATCAAAATAGGTTCTAATAAATGCACAAAAATGACCTTTTTTTATATCCCATTACAAATTAGCCGAAACATTTTACTGTCTTTATTGTATATGAGAGTCGTAGTAAACCACTAACACCTTTTCTAAGATTTCTATTGAGAAACTGTATCGTTTGTCAGATAACACCAGCTTATAAGACAAAAATGAGCGTTTCATATCAACTGATGTCACCGGAGAATATTTAAATGTTGGTACTAGACAAGGGAACAGCACGTTCATGTTCAGGTGTTTTGCCAGACAAGATGTCGGCAAGTGTGTGGACAACTGCGAGTTCTGGGTTTGTTTGAACCACTGGTTTGATTTTTCAGAAACTTCTTCACCAACATAAACAGGAACCAAGTTGATTTTTACTTTATCTACTACGTTTATTAGAGGAAGTATTGTATTCCGGCCAAAAATTCGATGTCGAGATTTCACCGGAAATGTATGATTTGAGGCCCCCTGAATCCAAAAAAATTATGTTTAGAAAAAGGTCCGTGTGTGTGTGTGTGTGTGTGTGTGTGTGTGTGTGTGTGTGTGTGTGTGTGTGTGTGTGTGTGTGTGTCAATCTGTGGACAGCATAATTAAAAAACCAGAGGTCGGTTAAAAGCCAAAGTTGGTATTTAAGTTTAATTTCCTTCAAGGATGCGACACGAAGATTTTGAACGAAATTGTTCCACACTAAACTACCCTTTAGATAGAAAATTTTTCGAACATTTTGATTTTCTTGAAAATGGCTCTAATGATTTTGATTAAAATGTCATATGTTTAAGATATTTTTACGACAAATAAAAAGTATCTCTTGAATTTTCTGGATATACCCCCTGAAGTCCTATTTACTCTGGAAGACATTTGCATAACTGGTAAACCGTAAGAGATAAAGCAAATTTAACTATACAAAAATGTAGATCTTGCTAAAACACACAATTTATGTCTAAATTTTTTTTGTAGAGTGAACCATTTCGGAGATATTCCTCGTTATTTGTGTAAATTTTGGAGAATTTGTACTTCTGTCAAATGGAACATCGCTATTCATTTTTTAATATGTTAACTGTGCAAAGACAACAGAATCTGAAAGCTTAAAAACATTTGACTATCGCACAAAGCCTACTGTATTCTAGTATTCCCCTTGTACCTACAAGGAAATAAGCAATAAGATAATTTGTACAAATGTTTATCTCAACTAACACGAAGAAGATATAGGAATAAGAGTTTGTAAGAATAGTTAGTACAAGAGTAGAGAAAGTCATGTGAGTGCAACACATCAGATTTTTCTGTCGCCTGTTCTACCAATCCCAGTTGTGTGTATCTTGACTGAAGAGTAGAGCATTAACAATGAGGACTAGAAATACATAATGTGATTTTTTGAACGCAGTATCATGGACCATTTTTGGGTCCTGCAGAAGCTCTTTAGCTGCTCACTGCAACCTCCCCCAGTTTCAAAACAATGTTCTTACTGTCCTCCATATTATTTATTGTACACTGTAATTGTTGTCGGGGCACTGAAAGCATCGCTGGGCTGGGCGGACAAGGTACAAGTAACTCATAAGAAAATTTTTCATCTCTTTCCCCTGCACCCTGTCGTCGGAAAACATTTTGAGCCGGTGTACGAGAATTTCAGGATGGCATGGAAGATGTGAAGCACGCCAAACTTTAACTGTGAAATTACTACAGTAGAAGGTCCCATTAGGTCCTTTTTATTTTGTCCTTTGTTTAGCATGATATATTGCGACTTACGTAAACCGTTTCCGGGAAATTAAATTATTTAGCAGCTTTCGTTCTGGTTGCCATGGAAACAGTCATGTTGTATTAATCGTTACAGTGATGACCATTTTGATCCATTTATATTTTATAGGTTCCAGTGAGTTACTTTGCAAACAGTCTACGTGGTAAGCAAGCGATGGCACTTTCCAAATTCACAGAGTTTCCATGGTAACCGTATTGGAAATTGAGAGAGAGCGTTGATTCAGAAAGCCGCCTTCTCAAATTTCAACGTCATGCAAAGCCTGTGTTCCGAGAACGCTTTGAATAAAGAGGGCAATGGCTGCTAATAAGCTGCAGTTCGCCTGTCTTCTTTCATTTGTTTGTTGTGCCGAGTCTTTTGTGTGTACAGAAGGTGTTAGTCCATTGGCCTGTATGTGTGGGTGTGTGTGATCTTGGGAAATCTGCGAGAGGCAGTACAGTTCACTCAAAATGTTGTGACACCTTCTATATTAGCTCTATTGTAATTATTGTCAACTCCAACTCTGTTTAGATTTTGTCTACAAGTATTATGGATTTTACTATCTGAAGTAACATTACAAGACACTCTAAGACTGCTCAGATCCTTGAGGGATATTTATTAGCCTGCTTTCATGAATGAAATAAGAGCTTAAGCGGACAAGGTAGTCTGAACAAACACAAATTACACCTTAGGTTTTTATGAATTATTCTATAAATCATGACATTTCAAGTGGTTAATTGTGTTAATACCTTAGTTGGTTCAATGTATAAAAATCTTATGTGTTACACTCACATGACTTTCTCTACTCTTGTACTAACCATTCTTACAAACTCTTATTACTATATCTTCTTCATGTTAGATGAGATAAACATTCGCAGAAATTATCTTATTGCTTATTTCCTTGTAGGTGCAAGGGGAATGTTAGAATACAGTAGGCTTTGTGCGATAGTCAAATGTTTGAGATTGTGTTGTCTTTGCACACTTAACATATAAAAAAATGAACAACGATGATCCATTTCACGAAAGTTCTAAGTTTTCCGAAACTCACACACATAACAAGGAATATCTCGAAATGGTTCACCCTACAAGAAAATTTATTGAGACATATATTGTGTATTTTAGCAAGATCTACATTTTTTGTATAGTATGATTTGGTCTATCTCTAACGGTTGACCAGTTATGCAAAAGTCGTCCAGAGTAAATACGACTACAGGGGCTATAGCCAGAAAATTCAAGATATACATTTCATTTGTCATAAAAATATCTCAAACATATGACATTTTAATCAAAATCATTAGAGCCATTTTCAAGAAAATCAAAATTTTCAAAAAATTTTCCATGTAAAGGGTAGTTTAGGGTGAAGCTATTTCCTTCAAAATCTTCGTGTCGCATCCTTGAAGCATATTAAACTTAAATACCAACTTTGGTTTTCAACCGACTTTTCGTTTTTGAGTTATGCTGTCCACAGACTGACACAGACTGACACACACGGACCTTTTTCTAAAAATGCTTTTTTTTTTTTTGATTCAGGGGGCCTCAAAACATATATTTCCGGTGGAATCTCGACATCGAATTTTTGGGTGGAATACAATACTTCCCCTACTTACCAGTAGAGAAAGTGAATATTATTTCATCCAGCAGAAAAACAATAAAATTTACTCTTAAAATATGGCAATACATGTACCGTTTCCTATGAAACTACTTGCAATACAGAATCACACTTTACATGGTTGTTCTTCGTATAATCAGCTGTGTTTTGAACCATATATATACAACTATAAGTTTACTAGAAATTAAAAAAGATATTTGCTATCCCAAAAAAAGTAGAAAAATGTTGAAAATTTGCAACGTTGTTTTTTAATATCACTAATATATATTATAAAATTATTATTGTGGTTAAGAAAGTTTAACTATCTGTTGTGTACATATACTCAAAATTTCAACCTTCTACCTCTCATACTTTCCTCACCACCAGCTACCATTTACATGAAATATTTTTGGAAAAGCTCAATTCCCTCAAAAATGGCTCTAAGGATTTTAATTAAAATACCTCTATTGAACATATTTACATGACAAAATGTATATCTTGAATGGGAATTGATTGTAAAGTCCTTTTCATTCAGAGGGAAGTTTGTACAATCGGTAAACATTAACCGAAATACAAAAACATACTACTCAAAAAAGCAGATCTCTGTAGTTCACACAATTTATTTTAAATGGATATTTTGTGAGATAACCTATTTTCAAGATATTCTTTATTGCTCCTTCGAATTATTGAATACTTCCTCATTGTTTTTAAGATCTTCAATATTTAATCGTTTCTCACGATTGCATAAACGATTATGTAATTTTAATACCAGCATATAACGTGCAGTTGTTAAACATTTGACTATCGCTACTCCCTTTGTATCTTTAACGTAGTGTGTGATGCAGTTACTTCTGTAAAGGTTTATCTCAATTAAAATGAAATAGATGAAAAAATCAGACGTGCACTCACAAGACTTTTTCTAGTCACTCTTTCTTAAATGTTCTTCTATGTACTTAATATTAATCAAGGTAAATATTTGTAGAAATTACATTATTACATCTTTCTTTGCAGTTTAAAGGGTAATATGAGAATACAACAGACTTAATTGATAGTCAAATATTTTAAGAGCTGATCGCTATGTGATGGCTTTGAAATTCCATTCTCTTTGCATGTCCAGGACATAAAAAATTAACAATGACTTCACATTTGAGAAAAAGAGTAAATGTCAGAAAATTCAAAACGAGAATAAGCAATATGTGGAAAATATATGTACAAACATTTTTATTTCTCCTAAATTAACTGATTTAACAAAACCTAATTTTTTTGTACAGTAAAGCCTTGCTTTCCTCCAATCTTAAAACCGAACTGAACTGTACTGGAACTAAAACTGAGAAGTTAAGATCCTTTAACTTTAGTTTTCAGTTATGCTTTCCTAGAAAACTGAACTAAAAATCTAAAATTGAACTGAAAGCATCATACTATAAGTAAAATGGCTGGAATGCTGTTGAGAAAGCTGCATGACAGTGAAGAAAGTGATTTGAAACTAGATTGTTGTTTATTATGGTCAATGAATTAACAGATAATACTGATAATGGACAAAGTTTGGAAAACTCTCTGAGGTACATCCCATGTTGGCTAATCGTAGCTTATAAGGTGCCTATGAAGTTTTTATTATGAGACACCTGAAGCACAATGACACTAGTTCGTTGAGTACTTCAGATTAGTACCGAAATTAAATCCAATCTTAATATTACTACCGCTAGATATAGATAGACGAACTCCAATCAGTTCCAGAATTCACTGACGTAACCTAGCGTTGTTGATATTAAACCAGATATCTTTATTTGTATTAGCACACCATCGTTTATTGCGCACGTGTAGAATTATATTGCATTTGTTTATTGCACAACTTGTAGTACGAGTAATACACATAAATGACAATAATTCACAGGCGGGATCTTCACAAAGTAAAGTATTTCTGACAAATATGTAATCTTAACCAAACGTCAAAGTGAGGCTAGATTACTACCTACATATATGTCGAGGTTTTACCCACCAAGTCTACTGTTGTGCTGCATTTATCACAGAAACTTTGCACGCCTTTTTTCAGAGCAGAAATAAACTAAACATTATTAAACGTTATCCAGAAAGAGTAAACCTTATTTACTTATGTATTTGATTTTCCTAATTACTCTACTCGTTCCAAAGTCTCTGTTTTTCTCTATATCTCTATGCTCTGCATGCTGCAGTTTGTATATAAATTCGTTGTGACGAATAAAATTAATAATTACTTCCTCTTTACTGTGTGAAAATTTTCGTTTTGTACTCACTATGTCCAATTTGAAAAGTAAACAAACCACTGCCGCTACTTAACCTCACTTCAGTTGGCCCAAGCTCAACTGAACTGAAAAAACGACTGTCGTAATTGGAGGAAAACTTAAAAATCTAGTGACAAACGAATAACAAGAGATTCAGTTGTCAGTTCAGTTCAGTTCTCGGCCGGAGGAAAGCACTTCCAATAAACAACGCGCCCATTCATGATCACGCGACTCAACTGAGAAAGTTTTCAGATCGGAGAAAGCTTAAGATTTTGTCTATCACTTACAGTTTACAAGTTATGTAAAGGTCCTCCACGATGAAGAGGACTTCTGAGAACATTCCCAGAAAATTATAGATATATATATTTTATTTGTAGTGAAAATATGTTGTTTGTGTGCAAAAAATATTTTAAAATGGAAACATAACATTATGTATGGCCAAGTTTGATTTACTTTCGTTTATGATTAAAAAACATATTTTTTACACGTTTTTTAAACTGAGAGACCCTAAATTACTCCCCTAATCTTTATTAATTTTCAATAAAATAATTTTTTTTTCAGCTAATAGAAGAAATAAGTGAGGATATCGGTGATTCATACTTGTGGCTATGTGTAGAAGAAACAACCGACTCATATGGGAGATTAATTGCCAAAATGGCGGAATCTGAACCAGGAAACCCCCTCTCATTGTCTCCAGGGTACTGGAAGAAACAAACCATTCAACGACTGCTAGGTTTGTTCGTGATGGATTACATGTTTGGTGGCCTGCTAAACAAAATGAAAAACTGTAGATGCAGCAGCATACAAGAGTAGACTGTTAAAGCTTTGCAGGTATTTTGTCCTAAGACAGTTCATACAACTTGTTCAGCACATGCTCTTTTTCAGTTGGCATACGCAATTTGAGCGAATTTTCTTGAAGTAAATGCCAAAATTTCCTATGTAAAAAGTGTTTGTCAAGGCGTCAACTTATTTGCTGATACAGTGATTATTTGGAAGATGCGAAAAAGGTGCTCGACATGATGGACAAAAAGTGCATTTTATTTTTTATGCATATTTTAAAGTTTTAGAGCATATTTACCAGATGTTTAGTGCATACATGGATGCATATTGTGAAAAAATGACAGAAGTCCAGTCCCATTACTTGTTCTACTTCATTTTTCTTCTAAACTTTTGCACAAAGACACATTCTCTTTTACCGACGTTAACACAGTCTACAGTCTTTCGTGATATTAAAACTCACAACTGTTTTGTTCTTGTAACCTTGACTCACTCCATTGAGTGTCTTTCTTCACTTTCCCTTTCTCCTAAACATTAACTTAAACAATACAATCCTGAGCGTCGGCAGACTTTTTTCAGAAGGGGGCCACACGTTGGAAATTTGCAATCAAGCAATATTAATTCATTATTCTGCTGTTAAAAACTTTAAAATATATGAGTTATAGTATTTGTTAGGGATAACTGTATTAATAGGTGCTGTGTTAATAGAAACTGTTCTTTACATCATAACTGAAAAAAATGGTAAGCGAGTATGCATTACATGTATTGATTTCCAGGGGGGGCTACAATCACTCAACACTCATGAACACTTCTTCACTTCAACGTGACGTATCTCTCTCAGATTTCACTTGTCATGAGCATGTGTTAATTACATGGTAATTTCATCAAATTACCGATGTGAAGGGTAGCTTGCAATGCAGGAATTTTTTAAAAACTTGTCATATTTAACCAATTTTTCGTTTTTGAGTTGTGTTGTTCTCTCTCTCCCTCTCTCTCTCGCTCTCCCCCCCCCCCCCCCCCCCCACACA
The DNA here is from genome assembly GCA_030765045.1 of Tenodera sinensis. Lineage (NCBI taxonomy): Eukaryota > Metazoa > Arthropoda > Insecta > Mantodea > Mantidae > Tenodera > Tenodera sinensis. The sequence continues at coordinate 366,147,102 of CM060964.1, read as the reverse complement.
CAGGGACACACACATAAACACGGACACAATTTTTTTTTCTAAAAATCTGACATGTTGCACTCACATAACTTTCTCTACTCTTGTACTAACCATTCTTACAAACTCTTATTACTATATCTTCGTGTTAGTTGAGATAAACATTTACAGAAATTATCTTATTGTTTATTTCCTTGTAGGTGCAAGGTGAATGTGGGAGTACAGTAGGTTTTGAGCGATAGTCAAATGTTTTAAGAGTGGTGGCTCTATGGTGACGTAGAAATTCCATTCTCTGTGCATGACTAACAGATAAAACAACTGAACAACGATCTCCGGTTTGAGAACGTTTGAGACTGTCTGTAAGTATTAAAACATTGGATTATTTTCCGTTGCTGCCGCTGCCATGCGTATATTTCCAAACCCGTTAAGTTTAAAGAAAAGAGGTGTTCTGGTGACCTATCCTATTGCTGACTAAGTCCAACGCCACTTAACCTTGGAATTAGCAATATCCCATTAAAGTGTGAGGTAGTCGATCAGACAGCTGACGTGGGACTGGCTACTTCCTCTTAGCCGTCCTTGCAACTGTTGCACATCCGCTCTTCCCACAACTAGATACATATATACCTACCATAGGATCATGTTCCCTTTCTCCATTCAAAACATTCATAGGTATGAGATTTCAAGTTTTCAGCTTCCTCTAAATCCGGCAAAAGCATATGTATGGGGAGTGTAATAATTAGGGCTAGGAAGTTCATGCATTTGCATGTTTTTTCATAAGGGTTAAAAATATATGCTTTTACATTATGTGCACGAATTATGGAATTTTCAGTTATTTGAACATGATTTTATGGTGCATATAACTGCATATTTTCTTGATTTTTAATAAATGCATATTATTTCAATATCATAGCCCCTATATTGCATATTTTAATGATTTTATGGCTTTTTTTTTTAAATTTTTTAATCTGTATAATATTTTTCATATTGGTAGCATTTCTGAGACAATGATTCTTTCCCATTGGTAGATACATTTGTGTCTAGTACGAAGAGAATTTCTGTTAAATCTCCTAAAAGAGTTAAGTTGTTTAGACCAACAGCACGTAATATCCGACTTCCTCCTGCACCAGTGTTAATCGATGGGGAACATGGATCGATGCAGTTTTATATTATGCTGAGCACATAGAAATAGCCGAAGAGGTTGTTAATTCATTGGACTCGAAAGATGCTTCATCAATAGAAACTGTGCAAAATATTCTGTCAGACACTGAGTTAAAAGAGGATCTTAGTTTCATATCTGCTCATTTTTCTTTCTTACCAACAGACATAACGGCATTGGAAGCTGTAGGATCTCCTTTGCATAAATCATTGTCATTGAAAAAACAATATGTGATCTAAGTTTGGTTCCTGGTAGCATAGGACAAAAAGTGAAAGAGAAAGTGAATTATGTAATTTCAAAAAATTCTGGTTATAAACAGATGTGTGATATTGGAGACATCCTCGAAAGAAAACCATCTGTCACACCAAGAGACTTGACTCTCTCTCTCTCTCTCTCTCTCTGTCTCTCTCTGTGAAGCAGTTAACATCATTTAAATATGCCCCGATAACATCTTGTGACGTGGAGAGAAGTTTTTCATGTTACAAAAGTGTTTTGCGAGACAACAGGCGATGTTTTACAGTTGAAAATTTGTGCAAAATGTTGAATTGTGAACTGCAATTTAGCAGTTAATACTAGCAGCGAGACTACTTCTGCTTCAGCCTCTAAGGAACAAGATAACTTTATTTATTATTTGTACTAACTCGTCTTGTCCACTGCAAAGGGACATTAATTGTTTTAATCAAATAGTGCATATTTCTTGGCATATTTTCAAGGTTTTAAGAGCATATTTGCATGCATATTTCAGTGCTTTTAGGGCATGAACTTCCGAGCCCTAGTAATAATAAATCTGATGTGTTGTACTCACATGACTTTCTCTACTCTTGAACTAACTCGTATTCTTATATTTGCAGACATTATCTTATTGATTATTTCCTTGTAGGTACAAAGGGAATATGGGAATACAGTAGGCTTTGAGCGATAGTAAAATATTTTAAAGCTTTGAGATTCCGTTCTCTTTGCACACTTAATATAAAAAAAATTAACAACGTTGTTCCATTTCACTAGTTGTTTTCCAAAAGTCACACAAATAACAAGGAATATCTACGAAATGGTTCACTCTATAACAAATTTATTTGGACATAGATTGTGTATTTTAGCAAGATCTACATTTATTATACAGTAAGATTTGGTCTATATCTTACGGTTTACCAGTTATACAAAAGTCATCGAGAGTAAACAGGACTACATAGAATATAGCCAGAAAATTCAAAATATAAATATCTTAAACATACGGCATTTTAATAAAAATCGTTAGAGCCATTTTCGAGAAAATCTAAATTTTGGAACATTTTTCTATGTAAAGGGTAGTTCACGGTGGAGGAATTTTCTTCAAAACCTTTGTACCGCACCATTAAAAGATATTAAACTTAAATCCGAACTTTGGCTTTTAAGGCACTTTTCGTTTTTGAGTTATGCAAACATATAATTCCGGTGAAATCTCGACATCGAATTTTTGGGTTCAATACAATATTTCTTCTACTTACTATACGTAGTAGAGAAAGTAAAAATTATAAGGTGGATTGAACGAAATAATTGCAGTGCGAGAATGACGTCATTTCTTGTACTTTTAATATACAGTACCTGGGCGACCTCTGGCCTCTGTTTTTGTGGAATTTTTTTTTTTTTTTTTTTTTTTTTTTTTTGTGGGAGAAGATACTTAGATAAACCTGAAAGGTAAAACGTTAACTAAATAATAACTTTTGTCGCAATTGTTAAGAGTCATTTCCGAGATACAAGAGATATAGAAATACATACAAATATTTCATAAACACCATCATTTCAGCTGAAAAAATGTCTACTGCTGAACGCAGGCCTGCCCCATAGATATCCACCTAGTTTGAGGTTTTCGTCGAGCATTTGTTCCATTATGGAGTTCAGTTCTTTGGTGCTGCGATTGACTCCAGGGCGTTAACACGTTGACCAAGGTCCTTCATCTTTCCGTCGAGTTCTTCCATGGCTTCCTTAACCCCGGTCACTCGCTCGTTAGTATTCTCCGATAGATTTATCTTCATATTGGACATTCCCGCCTTCATCTTTTCCGTTTCGGAGTTTATATTTTCAATTTGGCTTCCATTTTTGTTTCCATTTTTGTTCCCATATTTTCTATTCCGTAGTTTACATTTTTCCAATTCGGCTTTCATATTTGTTTCCTCTGCCGCTTTGCGGAATTCATTTCATTCCCCATTATGTCCATCTTGGCTAACATTTGTTTCATCAACTGTTCCATATCCTGCTTTCCGTCGCACTCCTGACACCAATTGTGATTACTTTACTTTTTTAACTATTTCTTTATTTTTTATTAAAACACCGGAGCGACACTAAGCAAAAGCACTGTTGAAAAATAAAGACTACAGGAACAAAAGCTGGTTCATAAAGCCATGTGAATGTACTGCGCATTTCTATTTCAATCACATAGAAAATTATTGTGTGAATTGTTCGTGGAAGCGGGAGTAGTGAAAGAAATGTGATTGTGTTTTACTAAAGAAAAATGAGTAGAAAAACCGTGTGAATGTTATACGTTGCACTTCTATTTCAAATGTACCTATGGAAAAATGTATGGACTGTTTATAGAAGAGGAAGTAGTATGTTAGGTAAAAGCAAATGGAGTAGAGAAAACCATGTGAACGTAATACGTTGCGTGGTAAAATGGACTCCATAAAGACCTTCAACATGAAAACACTTAGATAACTCAATTTTCATGGCGCTCGGTCAACCGGCTTTGGAGTTGACTCACTCTTCAACATACAATGTGTATAGCCGTTGGTATGTATGAAGTTAATAAACTATAGGAATAACATGTGAGTTGTTACGTAAAACAAAAGTGAGCAGAGAATATAGTATGAATGTAGTACGTTGTATCTCTGTTTCAAACGTATAGCAAATTGTATAAATTGTATGTTGAAGAGCGAGTAGCGAAAGAAGACTGATTGTGTCTCGTAAAGGAAGAATTAGTAGAGGAAATCGTGTGAATGTAATACGTTGCATTTATATTTCAATCATGGAAAATTATATGAATTGTATGTTGAAGGGCAAACAGAGAATACATGAATATGCTACGTAAAAAACAGTGAGTAGAAAACCATTTGAAAGTAATATATTGTGTAGTAAAATTGTTACCATAAAAATTTCTCCATGAAAAAATACATATAAGTGCCGAATTTCGCGGTGATAGATTAAGCGGTTTTAGAGATTAACAGTTACATATATACAAACATCCAATTTGTATACATGGATGATAGGAATTGTTTGTAGAAAAGTGAGTAGAGAAAGAGATGTGAATGTGTTACCTAAAAGCAAGTAGGAAACCACATTGAATGTAATATGCAGCATTTCTATTTCAAGAATACAGAAAATTGTATGACTTATTTGTAGAAGAGTGAGTAGAGAAAGAAATGTGAAAGTATTATCCAAAAGTGAGAGGAGAAAACAGTGCGAATGAAAAAGCATTTCTATTTTAAACATACAAAACATGGTATTACTTATTGACTTATTTCTAGAAGAGTGAGCAGAGAAACAGTTATGAATGTGTTGCATAAAAGTAAGTAGAGAATACAGTGTGAATCTAATACATAGCATTTCTGTTTCAAACATACAGAACATGGTATGAGTTATTTGTAGAAGAGTGAGCAGAGAAAGAGATGTGAATGTGTTACCTAAAAGTGAGAGGAGAAAGCAGTGTGAATGTAATAGCATTTCTATTTCAAACTACTGAACATGGTATGACTTATTTTAAAACTGGGGAGAAAATGATTTTTGGTGTAAAATCACGTATTTTTATAGAAAATTGTTTATAGAAGAGTGAGTAGAGAAAGATGTGAATGTGTTACCTAAAAGTGAGTAGAGAAAACACAGTCAATGTAATATGCAGCATTTCTATTTCAAACATACAGAAAATTGTATGATTTATTTCTAGAAGAGTGAGTAGAGAAACAGTTATGAATGTGTTACCCAAAAGTAAGTAGAGAAAACAGTGTGAATGTAATACGTAGCATTTCTATTTCAAACATGCAAGAAATTGTATGACTTCTTTGTAGAAGAGTGAGTAGAAAGAGATGTGAACGTGTTACCTAAAAGTGAGAGGAGAAAACAGTGTGAATGTAATAGCATTTCTATTTCAAACATACAGAACATGGTATGACTTATTTTAAAACTGGGGTAAAAAATGATTTTTGGTGTAAAATCACGTTTTTTTATAGAAAGTTGTTTATAGAAGAGTGAGTAGAGAAAGAGATGTGAATGTGTTACCTAAAAGTACTTAAGTAGAGAAACCACTGTGAATGTAATATGCAGCATTTGTATTTCGAACATGCAGAAAATGGTATGAGTTATTTGTAGAAGAGTGAACAGAGAAAGAGATGTGAATGTGTTACCTAAAAGTGTGTAGAGAAAAGAGTGTGAATGCAATACGTAGCATTTCTATTTCAAACATGCACAAAATTGTATGACTTATTTGCAGAAGAGTGAGTAGAAAGAGATAATGTGTTACGTAAAAGTGAGTAGAGAAAACACTGCCAATGTAATATGCAGCATTTCTATTTCAAACATACAGAAAATTGTATAATTTATTTCTAGAAGAGTGAGTAGAGAAACAGTTATGAATGTGTTACCTAAAAGTAAGTAGAGAAAACAGTGTGAATGTAATACGCAGCATTTCTATTTCAAACATGCAAGAAATTGCATGACTTCATTGTAGAAGAGTGAATAGAGAAACAGATGTGAATGTGTTACCTAAAAGTGTGTAGAGAAAACACTGTGAGTATAATTTGCAGCATTTCTATTTCAAACATACAGAAAATTGTATGATTTATTTCTAGAAGAGTGAGTAGAGAAACAGTTATAAATGTGTTACCTAAAAGTAAGTAGAGAAAACAGTGTGAATGTAATACGTAGCATTTGTATTTCAAACATGCAAGAAATTGTATGACTTCTTTGTAGAAGAGTGAGTAGAAAGAGATGTGAACGTGTTACCTAAAAGTGAGAGGAGAAAACAGTGTGAATGTAATAGCATTTCTATTTCAAACATACAGAACATGGTATGACTTATTTTAAAACTGGGGTAAAAAATGATTTTTGGTGTAAAATCACGTTTTTTTATAGAAAATTGTTTATAGAAGAGTGAGTAGAGAAAGAGATGTGAATGTGTTACCTAAAAGTACTTAAGTAGAGAAACCACTGTGAATGTAATATGCAGCATTTGTATTTCGAACATGCAGAAAATGGTATGAGTTATTTGTAGAAGAGTGAACAGAGAAAGAGATGTGAATGTGTTACCTAAAAGTGTGTAGAGAAAAGAGTGTGAATGCAATACGTAGCATTTCTATTTCAAACATGCACAAAATTGTATGACTTATTTGCAGAAGAGTGAGTAGAAAGAGATAATGTGTTACGTAAAAGTGAGTAGAGAAAACACTGCCAATGTAATATGCAGCATTTCTATTTCAAACATACAGAAAATTGTATAATTTATTTCTAGAAGAGTGAGTAGAGAAACAGTTATGAATGTGTTACCTAAAAGTAAGTAGAGAAAACAGTGTGAATGTAATACGCAGCATTTCTATTTCAAACATGCAAGAAATTGCATGACTTCATTGTAGAAGAGTGAATAGAGAAACAGATGTGAATGTGTTACCTAAAAGTGTGTAGAGAAAACACTGTGAGTATAATTTGCAGCATTTCTATTTCAAACATACAGAAAATTGTATGATTTATTTCTAGAAGAGTGAGTAGAGAAACAGTTATAAATGTGTTACCTAAAAGTAAGTAGAGAAAACAGTGTGAATGTAATACGTAGCATTTGTATTTCAAACATGCAAGAAATTGTATGACTTCTTTGTAGAAGAGTGAGTAGAAAGAGATGTGAACGTGTTACCTAAAAGTGAGAGGAGAAAACAGTGTGAATGTAATAGCATTTCTATTTCAAACATACAGAACATGGTATGACTTATTTTAAAACTGGGGTAAAAAATGATTTTTGGTGTAAAATCACGTTTTTTTATAGAAAATTGTTTATAGAAGAGTGAGTAGAGAAAGAGATGTGAATGTGTTACCTAAAAGTACTTAAGTAGAGAAACCACTGTGAATGTAATATGCAGCATTTGTATTTCGAACATGCAGAAAATGGTATGAGTTATTTGTAGAAGAGTGAACAGAGAAAGAGATGTGAATGTGTTACCTAAAAGTGTGTAGAGAAAAGAGTGTGAATGCAATACGTAGCATTTCTATTTCAAACATGCACAAAATTGTATGACTTATTTGCAGAAGAGTGAGTAGAAAGAGATAATGTGTTACGTAAAAGTGAGTAGAGAAAACACTGCCAATGTAATATGCAGCATTTCTATTTCAAACATACAGAAAATTGTATAATTTATTTCTAGAAGAGTGAGTAGAGAAACAGTTATGAATGTGTTACCTAAAAGTAAGTAGAGAAAACAGTGTGAATGTAATACGCAGCATTTCTATTTCAAACATGCAAGAAATTGCATGACTTCATTGTAGAAGAGTGAATAGAGAAACAGATGTGAATGTGTTACCTAAAAGTGTGTAGAGAAAACACTGTGAGTATAATTTGCAGCATTTCTATTTCAAACATACAGAAAATTGTATGATTTATTTCTAGAAGAGTGAGTAGAGAAACAGTTATAAATGTGTTACCTAAAAGTAAGTAGAGAAAACAGTGTGAATGTAATACGTAGCATTTGTATTTCAAACATGCAAGAAATTGTATGACTTCTTTGTAGAAGAGTGAGTAGAAAGAGATGTGAACGTGTTACCTAAAAGTGAGAGGAGAAAACAGTGTGAATGTAATAGCATTTCTATTTCAAACATACAGAACATGGTATGACTTATTTTAAAACTGGGGTAAAAAATGATTTTTGGTGTAAAATCACGTTTTTTTATAGAAAATTGTTTATAGAAGAGTGAGTAGAGAAAGAGATGTGAATGTGTTACCTAAAAGTACTTAAGTAGAGAAACCACTGTGAATGTAATATGCAGCATTTGTATTTCGAACATGCAGAAAATGGTATGAGTTATTTGTAGAAGAGTGAACAGAGAAAGAGATGTGAATGTGTTACCTAAAAGTGTGTAGAGAAAAGAGTGTGAATGCAATACGTAGCATTTCTATTTCAAACATGCACAAAATTGTATGACTTATTTGCAGAAGAGTGAGTAGAAAGAGATAATGTGTTACGTAAAAGTGAGTAGAGAAAACACTGCCAATGTAATATGCAGCATTTCTATTTCAAACATACAGAAAATTGTATAATTTATTTCTAGAAGAGTGAGTAGAGAAACAGTTATGAATGTGTTACCTAAAAGTAAGTAGAGAAAACAGTGTGAATGTAATACGCAGCATTTCTATTTCAAACATGCAAGAAATTGCATGACTTCATTGTAGAAGAGTGAATAGAGAAACAGATGTGAATGTGTTACCTAAAAGTGTGTAGAGAAAACACTGTGAGTATAATTTGCAGCATTTCTATTTCAAACATACAGAAAATTGTATGATTTATTTCTAGAAGAGTGAGTAGAGAAACAGTTATAAATGTGTTACCTAAAAGTAAGTAGAGAAAACAGTGTGAATGTAATACGTAGCATTTGTATTTCAAACATGCAAGAAATTGTATGACTTCTTTGTAGAAGAGTGAGTAGAAAGAGATGTGAACGTGTTACCTAAAAGTGAGAGGAGAAAACAGTGTGAATGTAATAGCACTTCTGTTTCAAACATACAGAACATGGTATGACTTATTTTAAAACTGGGGATAAAAATGATTTTTGGTGTAAAATCACGTTTTTTTATAGAAAATTGTTTATAGAAGAGTGAGTAGAGAAAGAGATGTGAATGTGTTACCTAAAAGTACTTAAGTAGAGAAACCACTGTGAATGTAATATGCAGCATTTCTGTTTCAAACTTACAGAACATGGTATGACTTATTTTAAAGCGGGATAAAAATGTTCTTTTCTGTGTAAAATCACGTTTTTATGGAAAATTGTTTATAGAAGAGTGTGTAGAGAAAGAGATGCGAATGTGTTACCTAAAGAGTGAGTAGAGAAAACATTGTGAATATAATATGCATGTATACAAAGTTTAACCAAATCTTTAGAGCCGTTTCGGAAATACCGGGAATATATATACAAGAATTGCACTGTAGAAGCGGGAATAAAAAATGTTACTTTTTTATGTAAAATCGCGTTTTTTCGGGAATTACACTTATATAGATGAACTTAAAAAGCAAAACCCTGTTTGAATACAAAATTTGATGGAAATCGTTAGAGCCGTTTCCAAGTTAAGCGAAATATATTTATATATCTAATTGCTCGTTTAAATATATAAGATAATTACTGACGTTTATGTATTTGTGTATTCATAAGTACGTGCAGTATGACATTATTCTTTGTTAAATGCGCTCCTTCGCCATCTAGATTTAAATATTAAATGTTTATTTTGTGCGGAACGTGAATTCCAAACGATACGGGCGTGGGAATTTCATGGTAAAAACAAGGTCACACGTAATATTTGTCACAATAAATACATTTAAAAAGAAAGTCAAAAGAGCAGTCATGGTCGCTACGTAGGTTAGTGTTTGGTATTAGCCAATCAGTTGGCTCTATGGTGTGAATGAGGATCTGTTCACCGCTATATAGCAGCTACACAAGTTACCTCGTAGCCTCGGACCGCCCCGAGATCGATCTTCTCCACGTGGTGTATATATACGGACCTGAATGTTGTGTTTCATCTGTGAGAGTTTAGCGTGACGTCATAGTGTTATGTTTAACAATTTCCTAGTCAATATTTCTTCTTCAATCTTTTATCCCAGTATTCAAACAGTATTTTTACACGTTTCTACAGTTTTAGTTTACAAGGTTGTAATAAAAAACGTTTCACAACTACATTACTCTCTTAACGGCATTGGAATAAACGCAATTCATATCAGACGGTTATCTGCATATGTTCAGGTATTATTTAGTTAAATTAATACACTTTCCTAGTTCTAAATTTAAACTAACTCTTATAGCTTCAACCAAATATCTCTGTCAATTGCTATCTTCAGAAGTCTGAAATAACACAAGTATTAACTGTATGTTACATAAGTTCTTTGCAATAGTGAGTTCCTTGCAAAATCGTAGTCTGTTATTACAGAAAAAATATCTGATGTGTTGCACTCACATGACTTTCTCTACTCTTGTACTAACCATTCTTACAAACTCTTATTACTGTATCTTCTACGTGTTAGTTGAGATAAACATTCGTACAAATTATCTTATTACTTATTTCCTTCTAGGTACAAGGGAATATGGGAATTCAGTCGGCTTTGAGTGATTGTCAACTCTTTTAAAGCTTTCAAATTCCGTTTTCTTTGCGCGGTTAACATATAAAAATGACTGACGATGTTGCATTTGACAAAAGTTCCCCAAAACTTGCACAAATATAAAGGAATAACTCTGAAATGGTTCGCTCGACAAATATATATATATATATATATATATATATATATATATATATATATATATATATATATATATATATATATATATGGACTTAAATTGTGTATTTTAACAAGATCTACATTTTTTGTACAGTATGATCTCTAACGGTTTACCACTTATGCAAAAGTCACCCAGAGTAAATAGGACTTCATGGGCTATAGCCAGAAAATTCAAGATATACATTTCATTTGCCATTAAAATATCTCAAACATATGACATTTTAATCAAAATCGTTGGAGCCATTTTCAAGAGAATCAAAATTTTCGAAAAACTTTCCATGTAAAGGGTAGCATAGGGTGGAGGAATTTTCTTCAGAATCTTCGTGTCACATCCTTCAAAGACATTAAACTTAAATACCAACTTTGGTTTTTAACCGACTTTTCGTTTTTGAGTTATGATGTTTACCGACTGACAGACAAAGAGACTGACACAGACACATTTAGGGGGCCTCAAAACATATATTTCCGGTAAAATCTCGACATTGAATTTTTGGGTGGAATACAGTACTTCCCCTACTTATTATACTATACGTAGTCTGATTTGGTTTGAAAGAAAATTTAAATGCATAATTACGGTGAAATGTTGAAATGCAAGATTTGATCGCCTAGGGATAACAAAAGAGACTTGGGAACACTCTTCGGCAGAAAGTTGGCTGTGCGGGTGAATCATCCACTTTCCCCGGTATAGCGTAACGGTAAACGCCCTAGAAGATGCTGCTATTTTCGGCGCATGTCAACAAAGAAGTTTCAAGTTCAACTACATCACGCGCTTTCCATGGCATTAAAATTTGATAAATATGGCAACTCCGTCTTAAGATGATTTGCTGAACTGTCATACTGACATCAGCACTGCTGACATTTATGTATTCCTGTGTTGCTAGCGTGTTTGATGTATGCGACGCCATTAATAAGGCGGGCAATATCGTCACACGCACACTTACTTACTTCAAATTAATAACCAAGGCGTCTAGGTGATTGCACATAACTATCCTTCAACTTACTTGCACGCTTCAAATGGGACGTTAAGTTTTATGGCTACAAAAAACAAACAGCTACATGTGTTACACTCACATGACTCTCTCTACTCACTCTTATCTTCTAGAAATGGTAACTAACCTTACGTTAGGCACGTGTCCTGGTAAAACACCCTTGGTCCCACGGGGCCTAATAGACCCCTGCTTTATTTTTGTGATTATATGCCTGTATTTATTTTTACTTTTTATAGTACGTATATCTTATTCGGCCCAAAATTTCGATGTGCCGATTACACTCAAAATATACGTTTTGAGGCGCCCTGAATCCAAAGAAAGCATTTTCATAAAAAGGTCCGTGTGTGTGTTTATGTGTCCGTGAACAACATAACTCAAAAACGAAAAGTCGGTTGGTATTAAACTTTAATCTCTTTCAAGGTTACCGCCCAAAAAGTTTAGAGAAAATTCCTCCACACTAAACTACGCTTTACATGTAAAATTTTTCGAAAATTTTGATTTTTTTGAAAATGGCTCCAACGATTTTGATTAAAATACCATATGTTTGAGGTATATTTATGTCAAATAAAACATATGAATTTTGTGGCTATAGCCTATGTAGTCATGTTTACTCCTGATGACTTTTGAATAACTGGTAAACCGTAAGAGATAGACCAAATCTTACTAGCAAAAAGCATAGATCTTACTAAAACAATTTATGTCCAACTACATTTTTTTGTACAGTGAACCATTTCGGAGATATTCCTTGTTATTTATGTGAGGTTTAGACGTAGCTTTTGCAATTGGAGTTTTGGATATTTCAAAATTTTTTTCTTGTCCCTTCAGCTTCCAATTATCCAAGTTCCACTGTAATAATAATAATAATAATAATAATAATAATAATAATAATAATAATAATAATAATAATAATAATAATAATAATAATAATAATAATAATAATAAATAATTATATAATAATTATATAATAATTATAAAATTGTATAAAATATATCATATCATATTATATTATATTATATTATATCATATCATATCATATCATATCATATCATATCATATCATATCATATCATATCATATCATATCATATCATATCATATCATATTATATTATATTATATCTGTTTCGTACAAGTTAAGGCATCATCATCATCATCATCATCATCAGAAGGTAGATAATGCAATTCTTCCAAATGCTTGGGATTATGTTCTGTTTGTGACAACTAGTAACATATTACTTACAATAAATAGCAACGCAATGTTGCACAACCAACGAGGAAAAACAAATGTCAGCAATATGTAATGGCAGTAGCCGCGCAGAGTTTGGTTGACCTCTGTGACATGTAACTGCCGTTTAGTAATTCTTGCAGAAAGAAAAACAGATAAGCATTGCCCGGATGTTTATGACCTAAAATATTAGAAATATGCGAGCACTTATCAGCGAAAATGTTAGAAAGTATGACGATAAATGTATACTAAAATATTTTGTATGCATTTTCTAAATCTTCAAACATTTAGTGTTTAAATTAACATTACATTCAAAATCAGCATTAAAATCTTGCACATCAATAATGAAGAAATACTATTAATTCTACTGTTGCAGTTTGAATTTATTTAATTGCTCAATGGAAAGCTGACCTTCAGCTCTGCACACGATGAAATAAACGTCACATTTTGAGGGCGATCAGAAAGAATTACAGTAGCAAATTACATATATTTTAAAGTTTTCAAAAAGGAACACACTGCACGCAATATGGTAACGGGCAAAGGAACTTCTAATATTACAGACAAGAATTAGGAGGTGTGAAAAAAGGTGTTTAGGACGGCTGTATGCACGTATATGCGAAAGTGCAATAGAAATATAAAAATCTGATGTGTTACACTCACATGACTTTCTCTATTCTTGTAATAACCATTCTTACAAACTCTTATTCCTATATCTTCTTCGTGTTAGTTGAAATAAACATTTGTACAAATTATCTTATTGCTTATTTCCTTGTAGGTGCAAGGGGAATGTTAGAATATAGTAGGCTTTGTGCGATAGTCAAATGTTTTAAAGCCAAATTCCGATCTCTTTGCACTTAAGTATAAACTCTCCAAAATTCACACAAATAACAAGAAATATCTTCGACATGGTTCACTCTACAAAAAATTTATTTAGACATAAATTGTGTGTTTTAGCAATATCTATATTTTTTGTATAGTAAGAATTGGTCTATCTCTTACGGTTTAGCAGTAATGCAAAAGTCATTAAGAGTCAACAGGACTACATAGACTATAGCTGGAAAATTCAAAATATACATTTCATTTGGCATAAAAATATTTGGCATTTTAATCAAAATCGTGAGAGCCATTTTCAAGGAAATCAAAATTTTAGACAAATTATCTGTGTAAAGGGTAGCTTAGGGCGGAGCAATTTTCTTCAAAATCTTTGTGTTGCATCCTTAAAATACATTAAACGTACATACCAACTTTGGTTTTTAATCGAGTTTTCGTTTTTGAGTTATGCTGTCCACAAACTGACAGTCACACACATACACACGAAAATGCCATTTTGGATTCAGGGGGCCTCAAAACATATATTTGCGGTGAAATCTCGACATCGAATCTTCGGGTGGAATACAATACTTCCCCTACTTACCAGTACAGAAAGTAAAAAGTGCAAAACTTTTTTGCTTACAGGAAGGTGTATTTTACGAAACCATAAACATATTTAATAATCTTGCTAATGATATTAAGGGAAAAATTGACAATTTCCATGGTTTTAAAATTGCTGCTAAGGAGTACTTATGTTCTAAATTATTTTATTCTATATAATATTATCTGAATGACAAATTATATGCTTATGTAGCTTTGCGGGCCCTAATGACCTAGTTGTCGACGGGCCCTTAAACCCAAATCACTCACTTATGTAGCTTTGTAAGTAGTTTCTAGCTGTTCAGTGACAAATCACTGTTAATTACATCTAATGCCTGCTCGAAAGCTATTTAAATGTACGTATTTTGAACAACTGAGAAAATATGCCATTCATTGTTGACTATATAACTAAAAAATCTGATGTGTTGCACTCACATGACTTTCTCTACTCTTGTACTAACCATTCTTACAAACTCTTATTCCTATATCTTCTTTCTTGTTAGTTGAGATAATTTGTACAAATTATCTTATTGCTTATTTCCTTGTAGGTACAAGGGGAATGTTAGAATACAGTAGGCTTTGTGCCATTGTCAAAAGTTTTCGGAAACTCACACATATAACAAGGAATATCTCCGAAATGGTTCACCCTACAAGAAAATTTATTGAGTCATAAATTGTGTATTCTAGCAAGATCTACATTTTTTGTATAGTATGATTTGGTCTATCTCTAACGGCTTACCAGTTATGCAAAAGTCGTCCAGAGTAAATACGACTACAGGGGCTATAGCCAGAAAATTCAAGATATACATTTCATTTGTCATAAAAATATCTCAAAAATATGATCTTTTAATCAAAATCGTTGGAGCCATTTTCAAGAAAATCAAAATTTTCTATGTAAAGGGTAGTTTAGGGTGGGGCTATTTTCTTCAAAATCTTCGTGTTACATCCTTGAAAGACATTAAACTTAAATACCAACTTTGGTTTTTAACCGAGTTTTCGTTTTTGAGTTATGCTGTCCACAGACTGACACACAGACACACATACGGACCTTTTTCTATAAATGCTTTTTTTTTAATTCATGGGGGCCTCAAAACATGTATTTCCGGTGTAATCTCGACATCGAATTTTTGGGTGGAATACAATACTTACTTCCCCTGCTTACCAGTAGAGAAAGTAATAATGGAACGTTGTAGCAAAAGCCTAGTGAAAGTTTGAGACAAAGTTTAATTTGTATTTGTAAATATACATTATGTCAGTCTTATAACTACAGGGAACACTTTATTTTGTTTCTAAATTATCCCTGTTTTGTTTCTGTGCGTGTGTATGTATTTTTATGGTATACCTACTGTACATTGGCATTGACATTTTCAATGCTCACGGGCCTTTATGGTTACTTGAAAATTCGCTGAACGCAATCCAATCTAAATTAATTTAATCTGTGAGCACACGCGTGGGGTAAATTACTTTGATACGTTGGTAACAGTGTTACACAAATGTTCTAACAATGGGCTTCCATTTACCTTTTAACCAACAGTTCCTCTTTATAACAATGTGTAAGCTGAATAGGTTCACACATGATCTTGTTCAGTAAATGTGTTCTCTGGTGTCAGGGTAAAAAGTACCCCACGTATGTGCTAATGTAATTGCTTGGATGGAAAATAGACACAGAATCCTATCTAGAAGTTAGTGCAAGTGAATACGAGATAAAGAGTGTGAGGATGAAAAGGAGCACATTTCAGAGAGAGACACAGAGCAAGAGGCAGACATTAGTGATAAAGAATGAGGATCATTATCTCAGAGATATTGCAAAACAAAGGGTGGCACTTGTGCAAAAAGTCTGCACCTCCAACGAATGTTAGGACAAGATCATGTTCATCTGCCAGGCTGTAGAATTCCACTTGGTGAATCAACATCAGTTTGGAAATTTGGTTTTGCTTCATAAATCCTGACATTCTCAGAGAAATATTGAATTGTACTAACATATACATCTAGTCCATTCAATGCAAGTTCAATAGAGAACCAGATGCAATTCTACTGAAATAAAAGCTCTGTTTGAACTTTACCTCGCTGGAGTTACAAGATCAGGTCATCTAAATGCTAAGGTTTGTTGACATTGGATGGTACTGGTGTCGACATTATTCCCAGCAATGATGTCCATCAACAGGTTCTCCCATTGTCTACTGGGAGAAGTGAGGTGTGTCCCTGAAAACAGAACCAGAAAAGCAATGCTGCATATAAGAAGTGCTACAAATTGATTTGTAAGGCATATTTGTATTCTGTTTGTAAAGAACATGTTGGCAGTGATTCTGATAGAAATAAATATATATACACTGTATATATATATATATATATATATATATATATATATATATATATATACAGCAAAGGGTGTATTTGAAGAATATGTGTCTACACCTCAGGTTTATTTTTACTTTATCTACTGGTAAGTAGGGGAAGTATTGTATTCCACCCAAAAATTCGATGTCAAGATTTCACCCGAAATATATGTTTTGAGACCCCCTGAATCCAAAAAAAGCATTTTTAGAAAAAAAGTCCGTGTGTGTGTGTCTGTATGTCAGTCTGTGGACAGCATAACTCAAAAACGAAAAGTCGGTTAAAAACCAAAGTTGGTATTTAAGTTTAATATCTTTCAAGAATGCGACACGAAGATTTTGAAGAAAATAGCCCCACCCTAAACTACCCTTTACATGGAAAATTTTTCGAAAATTTTGATTTTCTTGAAAATGGCTTTAACGATTTTGATTAAAATGTCATATGTTTGAGATATTTTGATGACAAATGAAATGTATATCTTGAATTTTCTGGCTATAGCCCCTGTAGTCGTATTTACTCTGGACGACTTTTGCATAGCTAGTAAACCGTTAGAGATACACCAAATCGTACTATACAAAAAATGTAGATCTTGCTAAAATACATAATTTATATCTAAATAAATTTTCTTTTAGGGTGAACCATTTTGGAGATATTCCTTGTTATGTGTGTGAGTTTCGGAAAACTTAGAACTTAGAAATGGATCATCGTTGTTTATTTTTTTATATGTTAAGTGTGCAATATCAACAAAATTTCAAAGCTTTAAAACATTTGACTATCGCACAAAGCCTACTGTATTCTAAGTTCCCGTTGCATCTACAAGGAAATAAACAATAAGATAATTTGTACAAATGTTTATCTCAACTAACACGAAGAAGATATAGGAAAACAGTTTGTAAGAATGGTTAGTACAAGAGTAGAGAAAGTCATGTGAGTGTAACACATCAGATTTTTTTGAAAATGTAACACTGATATTCCTAAATGCATAATTTTCATTGAGTCACTATTCAGATAAAAACAAAAACATTAAATATTGCTCAAAATTAGCTGATGTATTAAAGATAACCACATTCAAGTTTCCTAACTAGTATAATGGATGTTGCAATGGAAAAGATCTGTAAGTTTGAATGTGGAACTATAGTATGGATCAGCAAGTTACCAAACTGTAGAACTTCTTGAGGAAATTATTGGAAGAATGCACGTCTCAAAATTGAGAATTCTGTACGTTTGTCGGTAAAACTGCATATAATATCACAACTTGATTGACATATGATTCTAGGATGAAAGATAATTTGTAAATAAAAAGTCACTATCTATATTCTGGTGTCAGATAAAAGACGAATTTAAAGTTTTGTCTGATAACACTAAAACCATCATTTTGCCCTTTGCAACGGTTATTAATGTGAATGCTTATGCAGTAATCGCCTGAATGTACAGGCAGATGTTCGACTACAGCCTTCCCAAATGCAACGAGATTAGTCACATATGTAAACATCTTGGCGGCGCTGTAGTCGAGCCTACCAGCTAGGCGGCCGGGGTTTGATCCCAGGGACTCCCATGTGGTATTCGCGGTGAACGAAACGGCATCAGGGCGGGTCTTCTGGTTCTCCGGTTTCTCCCGCCACTCATTCCACCAATTGCTCCATTATAATCAATTTCGCCTGCATTTCATATCGTCCTCTTCCACGCTATCATACCTGGTGCTTGGCTGACCACCCGCTTCCAGGTCTTCATTCTGTCTGGTCCCAGGGTTGCCAACTCGTACGATAATTATGGGGGTATACGATAATTTTAATGTTTGTACGATGGTTGTCAACCCGTACGATAATTATGGGGGCGTACGATAATTTGAATGTATGATAGTTCGATATCAGTAAAATATCATTTTCACTGGTTTGTCACTCCAGCGAAGTGAAACTAATTACAAATAACGACACTTTTGTCCACATTGTCTGTCTCCACCCCATAGCTACTAAGCCTGCTACCCTTTATCCTCTTATTGCCAGTGTGCCCAGGTCTGATAATCTCAATGAAGAAGGAAGGCACTGTTCAGAAAATTGACGATCAATGTAGAAAACTCGGAATACGTGCTATTCCGTGTGAAATAAAGAACATGCCTGAACCTGACAGTTTCTGGAGTGTTGTTAAACATGTCACCTTGGTGGAAATACTGATTTCAAAGAACTAGCGGCCTTTGCATTATCAGAGGTTTCCTTGCCCTACAGAAACACTTCTTGTGAAAGAGTTTTTTTTTCTAAACTGGGTTTAATAAAAACCAAAGTTAGAAACAGATTGGCACTAGATACGGTAAATGAACTCATTTTGTCGTCTCAACTTATGAAAGAACGTGGTAGATCTTAAAATCTGCAAGTCACCGAGAAGATGTTAAGGTTTATCTCAACAACAAATTTGTGCAATGCTGCAACGGTTGAGGAAGCTGAACTTTCAGATGAATAGCTTAGTGCGAGAAACATAAGTGCTAAAGTTGTAATATTTGTTGAGGTCATCAATCTTGTAAGTGGATATAATAAACATCATTACTCTTATATTTTCATAAGTATCATACTGATATTTTTATTGTTGTAGAGTTTGCTTTATGATGTACGATAATTTTGAACCCAAATCTATAATTTTTAGTGGCTGGTACGATAATTTTATTTTAAATGTTGGCAAACCTGTCTGGTCCAGAAGTTCCTGTGCTCCACGACAGACCTCTGACCCTAGGCTCTGGCTTGTAAGTCCTACATAAGGGGAGGGTAATTAGGGAAATAACAAGAAATAAACATCTTATGTGTTGCATTCAAATGACTTTACTTCTCACTCTTTACACAATAATCCATTCAAAATATGCTATATAATCCTTCTTTTGCATCTCCCCCCCCCCCTCTCTCTCTCCGATGCCGGATCTACGTCTCATCGCTGTACCACACATCCGAGGTTCGCACAGACTCGGGCCAAGCCCTCAGGCCTAATTTGAAAAATATTTGTCGGGCACGGACCGGACTCGGGCTTGAAAATTAAATTGTAGAAAATAATTACTATATTCTTTGGTTCCGAGAATATCACAACTATCCCAGCATTTCATTACTAAGAATTTTATGATTATTCTTCTGACACGTTTCAAATAATAATAATAATAATAATAATAATAATAATAATAATAATAATAATAATAATAATAATAATAATAATAATAATAATAATAATAATAAGAATAATAATAATAATAATAATAATAATAATAATAATAATAATAATAATAATAATAATAATAATAATAATAATAATGTCAATAACTGAAAAATAACTTTCTTTAAAACAAAATTAAACAATCGGATAGTACACTATAAACTAGGACTGGGCAACTGGTGCTCAGAGAACGCTGGTGGCTCACAACCTTGATTAGGTACGTGTTCCTCAAAGGAGGCGGAGGAACTAAAGAGACTATAGCTATCCTTTGGTGGTAGAAGAATCATCGGTCAGATGGTCAGGTAATTTTTAGATATATTTTAAAGTAGTTTATATCGTGTATACCTTGCTTTTAGCCCTATAGTTGTTTAATAACATAACAATTATATGATTTTCACATAATACGGAAATCTTTAACACGTACTAACCCCGTGGCGCAACAGCCATTTCCAGACCAAGGCCTACCTCCCGGCCGCTATGCCCCCCACCTTCTCCCCATCATAGGTGTCATGAATGGGGTGAAGTACTGTAGGGTGCGACGTGCTCAGCGTCCCGGTCCTTCCCGGCAGGTTATGCGGTCTTCGCAACTAGGGGCCGCCATTTCTCAGTCAAGCAGATTCTTAGTTGTTGCCTCAGGGACCTGACGAGGCTGAGTGCACCCCGGACTAGGCCTCCCAGCGAGAGAAAAGTCCCACGCCGGTACCGGGAAATGAACTCGGGTCCCTCACTTGTTAAGCAGCAGCGATACTACTGCCTTAACATATAGAGCGATATAATATTCCGCAGTCGTAGTTTCAAGCTAATCTCTTTGTAAAACACGTGTATTCTGCGAATATCCAGATAAATAACCTTAATTAATATACAATATCACTTCGGTGATTTCTACTGTTAGCAGTTTTCTTTCTTTATAATATTTTTGAATGGGCGAGTGGAAAAGGATGGCATTCCAAAAAGTTGCTAAATTAAATTGAAATAGCTATTTTGTACCCATTTTCTTCAGGAATCCAACAAATGTGAAAGGAGGAATATTCCAGTGTTAAAATCAGCATTTAAGTTTTGAGTGGAACAAAGATAATATTCCAGGAATATTTGAACCATGGAAAATTCATGTTGAAAAAACCAGATCATGTGGAGTTCCCTGTTATTACAGTTATACCATGGAAAACGTGGTAAAATGTGCTCCGTGACGTAAAAAGTGGGAACCACCGGTCTAACGGATGTATGGACAGTTGCACAGTCATTTGTTTTCCAGTATCTTCTCATTTACCCTGCCTATATTTGTAACAATGCATGTGATTGTTACACACGCCAGACTGCGCAGAAGAACGCCTACAATAAACGTCGTTCAGGCTGGCCGAGTCTTGTTTTCTGAGTAGGTCAAGGAAGGAAAGATTCTGTTTGATGAATTTCCCGGGACGGACGGAGTGACGTCACGCTCACTGAGAGTTATAGACTGTGTGACGCTAAAGTGACAGTCTCGTTCATCCGCTTCTTTTGTTTGTTATCTCCGTCATTAACTCTTGCCCATATTTCACTGTAGCGACCAGACGTTTAGGAAATCTCTCTCAAATAAAATACCTCATCAAGAAGGATGTAATGGTTTCCTTTAGGCGTGTTCACGAAACTCATGCACGATCTTACTGATATTTATACTTCCTCAAACTCTTGCGAGCAAGTGTTGCACTGCAACCAAACATTAAATACGAATATATCATCGCAAATAAATGTTTTGAGCCCCTGAAATGTACTGCATTTATGTGATTTTCTCTATTCACTCTTCTACAAGCTACTGTGGCAAAATCATATTATTTTCCATACCCACTTCTTGTTAATACAGATAATCTTCACTTCATATTTATGCATTTTGTTGTGCGATGTATATAGTACTTACAGAAAGTAGAAATAATGGCGGCCCCTTTCATACTGTTTCCAATATCTCGTTCGATGAATCTGCTGCCGACTGCTGCAGCGGTGAACTATGTGATATTTTTCTCATGGTATGTGTGTGTGAATGTGACAACAGATATCAGTTAAGTTGACTGATAAATTTAATAAAGATTAATATTGATGTATTTGAAGTGTTTTGTCCACTATTTGAGCATATAGAATTAAACTGTAACTTACCACAAGAAACTGTAACTATTGAATTATATCTGCAAAGTTCTGAACGATCCATGACTTTACATTTTAAAATGTCGTAATTAGCAGAATCCTCTTGCGGCGACCGCCATTATGTATAACTCCGAGCGCGGTCTTTATGCGCAAAGGACTGCCGATAATCGATCACAGCAAAACAGTTCTTTAAAACACGAAAGAGAAGACCGAAAATTTGAAACACATTCCTACTTTATGTCTTCCCACAAAAATTCCGACATCACGTTGCCAAATTTGAAGCTTCACATACGCCTACGAAACAATTTTTTGCTCTATCTCTTACTAAATTTTAAGAACTATGTTCTGATTTTCAAAACTGTCTACGTCTGTTTCCATATGCAAATCTGACTATGGACGTCCTGAAATCCAGGTATCTGACCTTTAAGCTAATGATTTTCTTGTTGACTCGATTTCATCGTGACACCTAATTGCCTTGACTACACTGACTAAACTAATTGCTTTTCCTGAACACGGAACTTGATTGACTAATGACCTTTTCTATCTGACAAGCTTGTAAGTACTGTGCTTCTTACATTATACATTGGTTTTTAAAAATGGAAATTATTTACCTATCTCCCTACTATTTCTTCATAAAATTAGTACCTACCTTTCAATAATTCTGGTACCAAAATTAAGTATCTAATACACCAAAAATTTAGGTCTCGATATTTCACTAGAAATACATATTTAGAAACTCCCTGAGTAAAAAAAAAAAAAAATAAAAAAAAAAATAAAATAAATAAATAAATAAATAAATAAAATAAAAAGTTTTACAAAAAGTCTGTGCGTGTTTATTTCTGTGTTTGTCAACTGCACAACTGAAAAACGAAAAGGGGATTAAATACCAAACTTGATATTTAAGTCATCATTTTCCAAGAATACGACACGAATATTTTCAAGAAAATTCCCCAACCCAGACAAATCTTTATATAGGAAAAAGTGTGAAAATGTTAGGTTCCCCAAAAATGCCTTCAAGGAGTTTAATGAAAATACCATATATTTAAGACATTTTCATGGCAAAAGAAATTCTTGAATTTTCTTGAATAGACTCTGAAATCTTCTTCATTTTAATGTCCTTTGTGTAACCCATAAACCATAACAGAAAGACAAAATATTACTGCATAAAGTGCAGATTTCGTTAAAACAGATAATTTATGTCAAATACATTTTTTGTAGAGTGAACAATTTTAGAGATATTCCTTGTTATTGGTTTAAAATTTGAAATACTTATACTTTTCCCAAATTGCAAGTCGTAGTTTGTTTTTTACTTTCTCTACTACGTATAGTAAAGTATTGTATTCCACCCAAAAATTCGATGTCGAGATTTCACAGAAAATATATGTTTTGAGGCACCCTGAATAAAAAAGAAGCAATTTTAGAAAAAGGTCCGTGTGTGTGTGTGTGTGTGTGTGTGTGTGTGTGTGTGTGTGTGTGCGCGCGCGCGCGCGCGCGCGTGTGTGCCTGTCGGTATGTCACTGTGGACAGCATAACTCAAAAACGAAAACTCGGTTAAAACTCAAAGTTGGTATTTAAGTTTAATGTCTCTCAAGGATGCGACACGAAGATTTTGAAGAAAATAGCCCCACACTAAACTACCCTTTACATGTACAATTTTTCGAAAATTTTGATTTTCTTGAAAATGGCTCTAACGATTTTCATTAAAATGTCATATGTTTGACACATTTTATGACAAATGAAATGTATATCTTGAATTTCCTGGTTATAGCCCCTGTAGTCGTATTTACTTTGGCTGACTTTTGAATAACTGGTAAACCGTTAGAGATCAAATCTTAATGTACAAAAAATGTAGATCTTGCTAAAATACACATTTTATGTCTAAATCAAATTTTTTATATGTAGAGTGAACCTTTTCGGAGATATGCCTTGTTATTTGTGCGAGTTTTGGAGAACTTATACTTCTGTCAAATGGAACATCGTTATTCACTTTTATATATTAACCGTGCAAAGACAACGGAATGTCACAGCTTTAAAATATTTGACTATCGCTCAAAGCCTACTGTATTCACATGTTTCCCTTGTACCTACAAGGAAATAAGCAATAAGATAATTTGTACAAATGTTTATCTCAACTAACACGTAGAAGATATAGGAATAAGAGTTTGTAAGAATGGTTAGTACAAGAGTAGAGAAAGTCATGTGAGTGTAACACATCAGATTTGTTTTCAAGGTTTTGTGAACTGTAAAAAGTTCAAAGCACTCTGTCAAAGGATGACAGAAGGATAAAATTATGACTCGCATTGAGACAGACTCCCTTCGCAAGTCTTCTGTCCCACTTTTACACACCCTTTATTGTTGTTAACAATTTATAATACCGCAGTAAAGTCTCTTCTGTAACAGTATTCCAAATTCTAAAGAAAATGTTTTCACTTTGCTGGGATCTGCCTTTCCTCCCATCATAAAAGCTTTTGCGGTCTTTGCTGCCTAAAAGACAGAAGAAGTCTGTCCTTCAACCACACCCCAGTAGAACAACTGTTTCATATTTTAGCACCCAAGTTGCCATTCCATTCTCTTGAGAGAATGGGGTCCCAAATATACAACTCTGAAAGAACAACTCCTTATTTCTTAAGGACAACCATATGCGAAAAAGGACTAAATTGCCAAAATTCACAAATATGTATTTTAGTGTTATTAAAATACTAAAAACCTACTCTAGCTCTATGTAGATTTCGCAATTGTACCAACTTTTAAAGTTGATGTATGCGTGGTACAAAAATATGTAATGTGCTTCACTCAAATGACTTTCTCTACTCACTCTTGTACAAATTATTCTTACTAATACTCATAATTCTATTTCATGATTCAGAAAAACATTTTTAAATGTTGTGTTGTTGTATATATTCTTGTAGGTTCAAGGGGAATAAGATTTACAGTAGACTTAAGTGATAGTCAAATCTTTTAAGAGCTGGTTGCTATGTCATTGCTTAGAAATTGCATTCTCTTTACAAGACCAGGAGATAAAAAAGTGATGTTAAGCATTCCAAAACTCACACATATAACAAGGAATATCTCCGTAATGGTTCACTGTACAAAAAATGTATTTGTATTTAATTCTGTGTTTCTGTGTTTTAGCAAGAACTACATTTTCTGTATAATAAGACTTGGTCTATCTCTTACAGTTTAGGAGTTATTCAAAAGTCATACAGAGTAAACAGGACTACTTGGGCTATAGTCAGCAAATTCAAAATATGCATTTTATTTGCCATAAAAATGTCTTGAACATATGGCATTTTAATCAAAATCGTTAGAGCCATTTTCATCAAAATCTTGTGTCGAATCTTTAAAAGTTATTAAACTTAATACCAACTTTGATTTTTAAACGACTTTTCGTTTTTGATTTATCACACACACACACACACACACACACACACACACACACACACACACACACACACACACACACACAGACACACACACATACACACGGACCTTTCTCTAAAGATTTCTTTTTTTCGGATTCACTGGGCCTCAAAATATTTCCGGTGAAATCTCAACATTGAATTTTTGGGTGGAATACAATACCTCCTCTACTTAGCAGTAGAGAAATAAAAACCGAATGAGTTCCTGTTTCGGAAAAGCATGAGTACTGGAAAATTCAGAAAAATAAGAAGGAATATCTCTAAAATGGTTCACTGTAAAAAAAAAAAAAAAAAAAAAAAAAAAAACTATTTGTTATAAATTGTGTATTTTAACCAGATCCACATCTTTCTTTGGCAAGAATTTGGCTGAAATTTGCAAAAGTCAGCCGCTATAAGAACAGTTCAGAATCTATTGCCACAGAATACAAGATATGTGTAGATTTCATTTATCATGAAAGCATCTTAAATGTACATGGTATTTTAATCAAAATTGTTACAAGCATTTTTGAGAATATGAACATTTTCGAAAAAAATATCCGTGTAGAGAGTAGTTAGAGCTGGGAGACTATTTTGCAAATCCTTGTAACAGATCATTGGAAGATGATAAATTGAACATCAGGTTTGATATTTAATAGCCAGCAACGTTCACTGACGTGAGGAGAGATCGTACCTTATGTGTGTGCTCAGCCATAGCAAAAGTCAGTATCATAGCTAATCATGCACAACTCCAAGGCTATTAGTTGCGTGCGCGCATGATCACGCCACGGACATTCGTAACTGAAGAGTTAATTTGCACATTCAATATTAACTTAGTTAAACATTGGGTTAACCCATAAAACTCTTATTTTGAAGGAGTACTTTGTTGTGCTTTTATGCATGAGTATATTCAACTTAATAGAATCTTATACGTGGAAAATATATGGCATTCCCCTACATAATATAAAAAATCTGATGTGTTGCACTCACATGACTTTCTCTACTCTTGTACTAACCATTCTTACAAACTCTTATTACTATATCTTCTTCGTGTTAGTTAAGATAAACATTTGTACAAATTATCTTATTGCTTATTTCCTTGTAGCTACAAGGGGAATATGGGATTACAATAGGCTTTGAGCGATAGTCAAATGTTTTAAAGCTTTGAAATGCCGTCCTCCTTGCATGATCAAGAGATAAAAAGTGAATAACGACCTTCCATTTCAGAAAAGTTTAAGTACTGCAAGAAAGCAAATCCCCGGCACAACAGCCCGTGAAGAGTCAGACGTTACCGCCCAGCCGCTGCGTTCCCCACCTCGGCTCACTACAGGCATCATTGGTGGGGTGCAGTACTGGAGGGTCTAACGTGTTCAGCGTCCCGATCGTTTCGGCCTAAATACTGCAAAACTCACACAAATAAGAAGGAATGTCTCCGAAATGGCTCACAACACCAAAAAGGACATAATTTGTGTATTTTAACGAGATACAAAGTATAAATTTCATTTGCCACAAAAATATCTTTAACATATGGTATTTTAATCAAAATCATTAGAGCCATTTTGAAGAAAATCAAAATTTTCGAAAAGTTTTCTATGTAAAGCGTAATTTACGGTGGAGCAATTTTCTTCAAAATCTTCTTGTTGCATCCTTAAAAGACATTAAACTTAGATATCAACTTTGATTTTTAATCGACTTTTCGTTTTTAAGCTGTGCTGTTCACAGACACCCCCCACACACACAAACACACGGACCATATTCTAAAAATGCTTTTTTACTTTCTCTAATGGTAAGTAGGGGAAGTATTGTATTCCACCCAGAAATTCGATGTCGAGATTTCACCGGAAATATATGTTTTGAGGCTCCCTAAATCCAAAAAAAACATTTTTAGAAAAAGGTCCGTGTGTGTGTGTGTGTGTGTGTCTGCGTGTCAGTCTGTCAGTCTGTGGACAGCATAACTCAAAAACGAAAAGTCGGTTAAAAACCAAAGTTGGTATTTAAGTTTAATGTCGTTCAAG
This sequence comes from Tenodera sinensis, assembly GCA_030765045.1. Classification (NCBI taxonomy): domain Eukaryota; kingdom Metazoa; phylum Arthropoda; class Insecta; order Mantodea; family Mantidae; genus Tenodera; species Tenodera sinensis. Next base: position 366,119,822 of record CM060964.1, on the reverse strand, counting down.
GATGTGACACGAACATTTTGAAGAAAATAGCCCCACCCTAAACTACCCTTTACATGGCAAATTTTTCGAAAATTTTGATTTTCTTGAAAATGGCTCTAACGATTTTGATTAAAATGCCATATGTTTGATATATTTTGATGACAAATCAGATGTATATCTTGAATTTTCTGGCTATAGCCCCTGTAGTCTTATTTACTCTGGACGACTTTTGCATAACTGGTAAACCGTTAGAGATAGACAAAATCATACTGTACAAAAAATGTAGATCTTGCTAAAATACACAATTTATGTCTCAATAAATTTTCTTGTAGGGTGAACCATGTCGGAGATATTCCTTGTTATGTCTGTGAGTTTCGGAAAACTTAGAATTTTAGCGAAATGCAACAACGTTGTTCATTTTTTTATGTTAATCGTGCAAAGAGAACGGAATCTCAAAGATCAAAGAGATTTGACTGTCACACAAAGCCTTCTGTATTCTAATATTCCCCTTGTACCTACAAGGACATAAGCAATAAGATAATTTGTACGAATGTTTATCTTAACTAACATAGATACATAGGAATAAGAGTTTGTTAGAATGGTTAGTACAAGAGTAGAGAAAGTCATGTGAGTGCAACACATCAGATTTTTTTATTCAGCAGGGCTGAAAACATATATTTTCGGTGAAATCTCGACATCAAAATTTTGGGTGGAATACAATACTTCCCCTACTTACTATATGTGGTAGAGAAAGTAAAAAAAAGCATACCATATGTTCCTCATTTGTTTTGTCTTAAACTGTGCATGTATATGATTTATCTATTTGAAATGTAAAGGTAATTTTCTCTCACATTCCTGTGTATATTTCAACTCGATTGTCAACTTCCTGCATACGAAAGGATGGACAAGAAGGGCAGTAGTAGCGAACGCGCCTAACAGAAGGCAGCACATGAAAAAGATCCGTTGCGCCGATACTAATACCCCAGAAAACCAGCAGCGTATATGTGTGACAGACAAACAGATGACTATCCGGACAGCATCACTCAATACCACCAGGTGCAGCGAGAACCTCGGGCACAACACGTCTTTCGTCCATATCAGCTGCATGCATATATATTTAATACAACATTGTCCACTCAGAAAGTATTTGTTACTTTCTCTACTAAGTACAGGAAGTATTGTATTACACCTAAAAATTCAATACTGAGATTTCACTGGAAACAAATACTTCGGGGTCCCTGAACCCAAAAATTGTTATTTATATATTAACTCCCGTACAGCTTTTACGTAACTACGTGGTGCATACAAAAGTTTTTAGTAAAATCTCTATAAATGCTCTCACATGACTTTCTCTACTCTTGTACTAACCATTCTTACAAACTCTTATTCCTATATCTCCTTCGTGTTAGTTGAGATAAACATTTGTACAAATTATCTTATTGCTTATTTCCTTGTAGGTGCAAGGGGAATGTTAGAATACAGTAGGCTTTGTGCGATAGTCAAATGTTTGAGATTCTGTTGTCTAAAAAAATGAACAGCGATGACCCATTTCACGAAAGTTCAAAGTTTTCCGAAACTCACACACATAACAAGGAATATCTCCGATATAGTTCATACTACAAGAAAATTTATTGAGACATAAATTGTGTATTTTAGCAAGATCTACATTTTTTGTACACTATAATTTGGTCTATCTCTATCGGTTTACCAGTTATGAAAAAGTCGTCCAGAGTAAATACGACTACAGGGGCTCTAGCCAGAAAATTCAAGATATACATTTCATTTGTCATCAAAATATCTCAAACATCTGACATTTTAATCAAAATCAGTAGAGCAATTTTCAAGAAAGTCAAAATTTTCGAAAAATTTTCCATTTAAAGGGTAGTTTAGGGTGGTGCTATTTTCTTCAAAATGTTCGTATCGCATCCTTGAAAGACATCAAACTTAAATATCAACTTTGGTTTTTAACCGACTTTTCGTTTTTTAGTTATGCTGTCCACAGACTGACACACACACACACACACACACACGGACCTTTTTCTAAAAATGCTTGTTCTGTATTGAGGGAATGTGAAAACATCTATTTCTGGTGGAATGTTCGTTCATGCGCATACGTACAGTATAAATAGACAAGCCAGCAGGAAGTGCAGCAAAAACACAATCCCGGAAAGAAATGCTTGGAATGTATGCAGTATGACTTAAGGCATTTGGTGCATGTGAAGGAGAAAAAAACAACATAGCAGCGTATAGACCCAAATTTGGTACTATGCATCAGGTTGTATAAGCTTCCGAATGACGTCAATGACCCGAGCACCCTAATTCCTGGAGCCTTCATGACAAGACACTTATTTTATCTAAGAATGAGCAGTTCAGTTTTATAGTTTTTAATGAAACTGAGTCAATGCATGAAATAAAGACAAATCCCAGCTGTGGTGTTGAATTTTTACTTTCTCTACTGGTAAGTAGGGGAAGTATTGTATTCCACCCAAAAATTCGATGTCGAGATTTCACCGGAAATATATGTTTTGAGGCCCCCTGAATCCAAAAAAAGCATTTTTAGAAAAAGGCCCGCGTGTGTGTCTGTGTGTCAGCCTGTCAGTCTGTGGACAGCATAACTTAAAAACGAAAAGTCGGTTAAAAACCAAACTTGGTATTTAAGTTTAATGTCTTTCAAGGATGCGACACGAACATTTTGAACAAAATAGCCCCACCCTACACTACCCTTTACATGGAAGATTTTTTGAAAATTTTGATTTTCTTGAAAATGGCTCTAACGATTTTGATTAAAATGTCATATGTTTGAGATATTTTGATGATAAATGAAATGTATATCTTGAATTTTCTGGCTATAGCCCCTGTAGTCGTATTTACTTTGGACGACTTTTGCATAACTGGTAAACCGTTAGAGATAGACCAAATCTTATTGTACAAAAAATGTAGATCTTGCTAAAATACATAATTTATGTCGCAATAAATTTTCTTGTAGAGTGAACCATTTCGGAGATATTCCTTGTTATGTGTGTGAGTTTCGGAAAACTTAGAACTTTAGGGAAATGCAACAACGTTGTTTATTTTTTTATGTTATCCTGCAAAGAGAACGGAATCTCAAAGCCTCGAAAGGTTTGACTATCACTCAAAGCCTACTGTATTCCCATATTTTCCTTGCACCTACAAGGAAATAAGCAATAAGATAATTTCTGCAAATGTTTATGTCAACTAACATGAAAAAGATATAGGTGTAAGAGTTTGTAAGAATGGTTAGTGCAAGAGTAGAGAAAATCATGTGAGTGCAACACATCAGATTTTTAAGTTCCAGTTCTACCTCTCAAACTTTACCCACACACGGCTTGTGTGTTTAAAAACACCAACAGTAAGTTTGTTGGCATAAATAAATAATAATTACCATGTGAAGGTTATTTAATCCTGGGATATAAAGTACTTGCAATAGTAAGTCACCATTGGGGTAATTTGTCTCTGATGTGACACTGTCTTTGTGGTTTACCAGGAGAAATACGAACTGGTTGGAGGATTCATTGTCATTCTAGCAGGTTGTCACAGTAGCTTAATGGTTAGAGCACCCGCCTAGTAAGCGGAGGGTCTGTGGTTCAAGTTGTGGTTGTGGCATTGAGTTTTTCTAAATATATAGTTCGAATTCTACCTCTCATAGTCAATAAATTTATCTCTGTAGTTAAACCACTTCAATCAGGTTTAAGGACTCTAAAACCACTCAACCGATTTTGACAATTCTTTCATTAGTGAAAAGCTTTGTTCTTATAGATGGTCACAGGTTATATAATGTTTCCAAACATTTGAAAGCTACAGCATTAGGGGTATCTTTTTACTTTCTCTGTTACGTCTGAGTGTCTATGAATAGCATAACTCAAAAAGTCGTTTAAATACCTATGTTGGTACTTAAGTTGAGCATCTTACAAGGAAGGGATAGGAAAATAAAAAAGAAGCAATTCTATACCTTTACAGGGTAAAATAGTTCAACAACTTTGATTTTCTAAAAATGGTTCTATTTTGATTAAATTAGCATATTGTCGCAGCGGCCGCCAGCAAAGCAGAATCAAGATCAGCTACCTCATACCACTAGAAAGAAGCTTTCTACGTGCGGGAACTTATTTACGAGAGAAACCGAAAACTTTCGATTTCCAGAAAACTCGCCGGTAATTGAGAGGCTATATATGGAATACTTATTTTCCCAAATATGAAGTTCTTATTAGTTCTCTCTCTCTCTCTCTCTCTCTCTCTCTCTCTCTCTCTCTCTCTCTCTCTCTGTATTCGCCTAGCAAAGCAAATGGAATTTCAAAGCTATCACATAACAGCCAGGTCTTAAAAGTTTTTGCTATTTACTTAAGTCTATTTATGTCTTATTCCCATTGTAACTACAAGAAAATATGTAATGAAAACATTTCTACAAATGTTTATCTCTATTTACATGAAGCAGATAGAAGAATAAGCTTTCGTAAGCATAATTTGTGCAAGAGTGGGTAGAGAAAGTCCTGTGAGTGCAACACATCCGATTTTTTTCATGTTTATATCAGCCAGTTTCAATCACGTTTCCTTTAGCATAGATTATAAGATGCCACTTTTGGCGTATAATCGCAAATGTGGCAGATTTTTAATGACTTAGAGCCCAAAGGGGTAAGTGAGGGTACTTTAGTTTAATTTAAAATTATTTTAGTGCGGTTGTATCTCCTTCATATAATCAATTCATCACATTTCGCTCATATATCACCTAAGTTTGGATTTAATATTTTTGGTGTGATTTTGACAATTGGATTCTAGAAACTAACAAAAAATGATAGCGCTACCCTTACATTAATGACAATTTTCAACCCCTAATATACAAATCAATATTCTTTCATCTATCTGGATGAACTTTCTACAGCTACACTTGACTCCGGAAACACTTTTGTTATTTTTTAGTTTCCCAATTGCGACTCTAAAGATGTTCATTCAAAATCATTCTTGACATACTGACCTGAATGAAATGTGCATCCTGAATGTCCTTAAATAGTTTATGAAGTCCTATCATTAATATGATTGAGGTTAGTATAATCCTGAGCTAACTTGAAATCCATAACAGATGGACAAATGCAAAGTATGTAAAATACAGACCTAAATAAACTGCACAATATATCAAATAGTTTTTGGCAAAAACCAAAGTAATAGAAACCCGAAGTTCAAAGCCACCGTTAAGTGAGTAAACACCATTCCTACTGAACAATTGCTCCAAGAGTTTAGAAGCCCTAGATATGACCTTTGATGTTAAAGACGGCATATAAACGAAACTTAAAAAGATATTGGCTTTTGCTAGCTTAAATTCACCATATTTTAGGTCACAGATTTTTGTTTTCACTAACAGCTACCTTTAAGTAAGTAAAGGAAGTATTAAATTCAATCCAGTGAATTCACATACACAGATTGGTAAATAAAAACGAGTATTTAAGAAATGTGTGTGTGTTTGTGTGTGTGTGTGTGTGTGTGTGTGTGTGTGTGTGTGTGTGTGTGTGTGTGTGTGTGTGTGTGTGTGTGTGTGTCAGTCTGTGGACAGCATAACTCAAAAATGAAAAGTGGGTTAAAATTCAAAGTTGGTATTGAAGTTTAACATATTTTAAGGATGCGACACGAAGATTTTGAAAAAAATTCCTCCAGCCTAAACTACCCTTTACATGGAAAATGTTTCGAAAATGTTGCCTTTATCGAAAATGGCTCTAACGATTTTGATTAAAATGCCATATGTTTGAGATATTCTGATGACAAATGAAATGTATATCTTGAATTTTCTGGCTATAGCCCCTGTAGTCGTATTTACTCTGGACGACTTTTGCATAACTGGTAAACCGTTAGAGATATAACAAATCATACTGTACAAAAAATGTAGATCTTGCTAAAATACACAATTTATGTCTCAATAAATTTTCTTGTAGGGTGAACCATTTCGGAGATATTCCTTGTTATGTGTGTGAGTTTCGGAAAACTTAGAACTTTTGTGAAATGGATCATCGTTGTTCATTTTTTTTATATGTCAAGCGTGCAAAGACAACAGAATCTCAAACATTTGACTATCGCTCAAAGTATATTCTAACATTCCCTTTGTACCTACAAGGAAATAAGCAATAAAATAATTTGTACGAATGTTTATCTTAACTAACATTGAGATATAGGAATAAGAGTTTGTAAGAATGGTTAGTACAAGACTAGAGAAAGTCATGTGAGTGCAACACATCAGATTTTTGTCTATCTCTTGCGGTTTTCCAGTTATACAAAGGTAATCAAGAATGAAGAGCACTTCAGAGGGTGTTCCCAGAAAATTCAAGAAATACTTAAAGCCGTCTCAAACAGTAAGTTTTAGCTGGTTTTTATGTCCTGGTTATGCAAGAAGCATGGAATTCCCAAGCGATCACATGCCGACACAGTCTTTAAAAATGTGACTATCGCTTTACCTAACGTATTCTTTTTATACCCACAACGACATGTACTGACTAGAGCCCAGAACTTTATGCTCTAAAATATCTGAAAATATGCATGCAACTATGCAGTAGAAACGTAAGTATGTACAGTGGAAAATACACCTTAAGGTTTTTTCGGTTTAATAAAGCATTAAATTAATAAGTGTTTTCAGGTCACAAACACTTCTATTATTACTTTCGCTACTTCGTATAGTAAGTAGAAGTACCTACTGTATTCCACCGAAAAATTCGATGTAGAGATTTCACCGGAAATATATGTTTTGAGGGCCCCTGAATCCAAAAAAGTATTTTTAGAAAAAGGTCTCCCCCCCCCCCCCGCACACACAAGTGTGTTCTATGGCGATGATGACGTAACAGGGAACTTTCTCTAAGTTCACTTTTTCTGGAACTTCTACAAATACGCCGGCCACCTGACACTTCGCGAATAATCTGGAAAACCTTTTTGTAGTGGCGCGCTCTTTATCATGTGCTTACAAACAGTGGCGCGAGGCAGCCTGTACGCGCCGCGCCTGGGATGTGATGTGAGGCAGCTTTACCTCGACCGTCATTTGTTGTCCGCCGAGGCCGGCGTCACAATATGTTCGGGATTCTATCGGTGCGCTTTTTCCAAGGCGCAAGTTACGTGTAGAGTAGATTACACAAAACTTGACGTTCAAAAACGTAGGGTGCACATGCTTTCTTTTAATTAAGCTAAAAATGTAAGCAATTATTTAAACACAGTATTGTATAAACATTGTGTTTAGTTCCTAGTGAAGCAGGTTAAATGTGACCGAACAGTGCAGGTGTAATCCTACAATAAATATAAAATACAAGGATATATTTATTACCTCTTTCAGTTGCCTGAAGTACTTGTCACAGAAAATTCCAGACCCCAACCAAGTGCCCCATCTTGTGATTACTAGCAGGGATAAACCAGACAGCTGTTCATTATTAAGCTTAGTAGGTGCGTTACCAAAGGAATGAAGTACACGTTTTGTCTGTAGAGCAGACGGACAGAACTGGTTCCCCACACTGTGTCGTCACGTGCACTACAAACGTGCATAACTTGATTCCTCTTTACTGTAGCTGACCTACTAAGCCTATTCATTATATTTCTGGTGCCTTAAGGAACACAATTCTTGTTGGTGAAATAATGGAAGCAATCTGCAATTCTGTGACGGCCATGTGCCAAGCACGTGAGGTTGATCAAATCGGGGAGAAAAGCTTTTAGCAGTTCCCCCCCCCCACCCCCTTTATCATGCTAAGTACTGCACCTGACACCAGCAAAACCACCCTATCTGCTGGATCTTCTCCTGGCAACAAAATTCCTCTAAAAATTGACAAAAAAATCTGATGTGATGCACTCACATGACTTTCTCTACTCTTGTACTAACCATTCTTACAAACTCTTATTCCTGTATCTTCTTCGTGTTAGTTGAGATAAACATTTGTACAAATTATCTTATTGCTTATTTCCTTGTAGGTGCAAGGGGAATGTTAGAATACAGTAGGCTTTGTGCGATAGTCAAATGTTTGAGATTCTGTTGTCTTTCCACACTTAACATATAAAAAAAAAATGAACAACGATGATCCATTTCACGAAAGTTCTAAGTTTTCCGAAACTCACACACATAACAAGGAATATCTCCGAAATGGTTCACCCTACAAGAAAATTTATTGAGACATAAATTGTGTATTTTAGTAAGATCTACATTTTTTGTAGAGTATAATTTGGTCTATCTCTAACGGTTTACCAGTTATGCAAAATTCATCCAGAGTAAATACGACTACATGGGCTATAGCCAGAAAATTCAAGATATACATTTCATTTGTCTTCAAAATATCTCAAACATATGACATTTTAATCAAAATCGTTAGAGCCATTTTCAAGAAAATCAAAATTTTCGAAAAAGTTTCCATGTAAAGGGTAGTTTAGGGTGGAGCCATTTTCTTCAAAATCTTCGTGTCGCATTCTAGAATGACATTAAACTTAAATACCAACTTTGGTTTTTAACCGACTTTTCGTTTTTGAGTTATGCTGTCCACAGACTGACAGACTGACACACAGACACAGACACACGGACCTTTTTCTAAAAATGCTTTTTTTTTTTATTCAGGGGGCCTCAAAACATGTATTTCTGGTGAAATCTCGACATGGAATTTTTGGGTGGAATACAATACTTCCCCTACTTACCAGTAGAGAAAGTAAAATGAATGACGATTTTCCATTTGACGAAAGTTTGTTTTCTAAAACTCACACAAATAAGGAATATCTCGGAAATGGTTAACTCTACAACAAATTATTTGGATATGAACGTGTTTTAGCAAGATCTACATTGTTGTATAGTAAGATTTTGTCTATCTCTTACGGTTTACCAGTTATGCAAGTTATCCAGAGTAAATAGGACTACATGGGCTATAGCCAGAAAATTAAAAATATACATGTTATTTGTCATAAAGATATCTTAAACATAAGGCATTTTAATCAAAATCTTTAGAGCTATTTTTGAGAAAATAAGCATTTTCGAAAAATTATCCATGTAAAGGGTAGTTTAGGGTGGGGGAATTTTCTTGAAAATCTTCGTGTCGCATCCTTAAAAGATATTAAACTTAAGAATACCAACTTTGGTTTCTAATAGACTTTTCATTTTTCAGTTATGCTGTAAATAGACTCAGAGACACACATACGGACCTTTTTCTAAAAATGCCGTCTTTTTGGTTCTAGGGGCCTCAAAACATACATTTTCTGTGAAATCTCGACACCGAAGTTTTGGGTGGAATTCAATACTTCCTCTACTGTACTATAGTAGAGAAATTAAAAAAGGGGTGACGGATTAAGGGAAGTTAGTCTGCCCCGAGAGCCGGGTGAGGGCTGTGAAATAGCCCAAACCATTTTCTGCACCAATTTCATTTATATACTTGCTTAATCACTACGTTTCCATAGGGAATTAAAAAATATTAGAGTCCCCATTATAGATTGAATACTGCATTGAAATACGGATTCAGATTGAACTGAATCCTTGGATCCAACCCCTTAGAAATGAGATCGGATCGAAATTTTCTTGCATGGAAACATCTACTGGATTCAAATCGGTTTGAATCCGCCAAATATGTCTACTTCTACTTTATTCTTCTAACACGCTGTACGCTCGTCATTTTGTTTTCTTAGCGAAAGTAGTATAATAAAACATGACAATAAAACCACTTTTGTTGTTTTTATAATCTACAATATAATCTTCTTAAAACATTCACTAACCTCAAAACCTACTTAAAATACACAGAAAACATATCTAGGTTCAGAAACATAAACCAACTGACCAACATAAATACTGGAATTATTTATGCTTTAGCCTTGCCTATCCAAATCGATCTCATTCCGGATTCAATTCAACTGGAAATGCGGATCGTATTGAGAATGAGATTGGACTCAAGTTGATTTCAATTCCCCATGGAAACGTAGTGAGTGAATGAGAAGTTATTGAAAGTAATTATCAGGTGATGTTAAGAACTAAATTTCGTTTTCATAATGAAGAATATATAACTGATTTTGCACGGAGCGTAGCACACCCTGTTGTGAATATTGACATATCACGACCTCCGCAGGAATACCATCAGAAGAAGGCGTGCGGGGTCTGAGGTATGAGAAGGAATTTCAACTATTAATCTGCTCACATAGTTGATTTGTTTACTACAAAATGTGTGTATGTGAATCACTTATGCTGCCAGATATATTTTGAAATCATCATTATTATTGTGACGCAGTCCGCGACGCACAACAAAGGACGGTCGCGGATAAGCTATTTCACAGCACATACCAGGCCGGCAAGCAAACAAAGGCGCAACGTCAAGCTTCCCCACACCACTCACGCGAGCGAGCAAGTGACTAACAATCAAGCGGTTTTCCAGAGCTTTCGAGAACAGCACGGCAATCGGCGTGCTTGTAGAAGTTATAGAAATGACCATGTGACGTCATCCCCTCTATATAAGGAGGTGAGGAAATAGCAGGAGGGTTAGTTTTTGAGTCGGCCAGTGCCAGTAAGTACAAAACAGCTGTGAAAAATACGTCGTGTCGAAGTGAAGAAGTTTTAACGAGTGTTGAGTGATTGTATCGTTGGATTTGGATGAGAGACTGGGAATGTGAAGAAATACAGTTATAGGATGGAGTCAAGGTTACGAGAAGAAAACAGTTGTGAGTTGTAACGTCACAAAAGGTTGTAGAATGTGCTAGCGTTGGTAGAAGAGAACTGTGTTTTTGTGCAACAGTTTAGAAGGAAAATAAAGTGTTAGAAAAGTAACTAGACTGGACTTTTGTCATTTTGTAATAACAACAACAACAACAACAATAATAATAATAATAATAATAATAATAATAATAATAATAATAATAATAATAATAATAATAATAATAATAATAATAATAATAATAATAATAATAATAATAATAATAATGATGATGATGATGATTATGATTCATTGAAAGATGTAAAATAAACGACTACATGCATTTATGCAAAAAATGGCTTCATTCGAAGGTAAAAAGCATGATCAGCAAAAATGAAGTTTTATTTGTTCAATATGCCAAACAGTTGGATGAAGTGTTGTAATGACAGTTGAATATGAGATGACCTACCACAAGTCGCCGACACCTGTTAGGAGGGATGCTGCACAGTGGGCTAGCAAGACGACAGTGCTCGTGGAGAGGGCTGGGTAGGGGCGCGGAGGGGAGAGGGGGGGAGGGTACTCCCAACTGGGTAGCGGCCGGCCGCTCACTCACAGCTGAAGCAGACTCGGAGCAAAGCGGTTGAGTGTAGTGTGTGGTGTTGTATGTGTATAGATAGTAGTGTCAAGTCTTTCATCAGGCGGAGGTGCACCAGGTATGTCAAAATAAGAGTACAATCTGCATGTGCATTACGAGATATTGGTATAGCTTCACTTTCTCTTCAAAACCACTATAGTAGCACTTTTCTGCTAATAATATTTCACTACTCTTTCATTGAAAACAAATTAAATATCTTTAATTCACCACTGTTAAAAGTAGCAATTTCTTATTCACCTAGAGTAAATGAAGAGTACAAAAACATCTTAGTGTTACATTCACATGACTTTCTCTATCCCTGCGGGTAAATAAACTATTATTGCGAAAGTTTAATTTTCTATCTACATTTTAATGAGAGAAACATTTTAATAAGAAGTTTAAGAGATAAACCTTTACAGAAATACCTATATTATACATTTCATGATAGATACAAACGGAATATCGAGTCAGGACGTACCTTGCAAATGACTTACGCAATAAAGTTAATTTCAAATCAATTGTATGTTTTAAAGAGGTCTACATACTTTTATGTGCAGTACATTTTCGTCAGTCTCTTGTTTACCCAGTTATGCAAAATTATATAAAATTTGTTCTAAATGAACAGGGCTTCACAGAATACTACCAAAAGAGATATATCTTTCATATTATTTCTAATATGTGCTATGAAAATGAAAATAATTGCAAAAACTTTGCTTGTAAACGATAGTTTGAGATGTGCGGATTTCGTTGAAAATTTTCGTGTCTCATCCTCCTTCTATACTTAAATTGCTATTATCGAACACTTTTTTTAGTTACGTTTTTTATTCCAGTCTCAAAACTTGCATTTCTATTGAAATCTCTATAACTTTTGAATGGAATACAATATTTCTGCAACATGCACGTGAAAGTAAAAAACAGTTGAAGTGTACTACTGTACCTATCTCGAAAATGGCAGTTTTAGATAAGACATCTAAAAGGCAAGTAAAAGGTTATGTACTTCCGTATGTCCAACTAAATACATTTCTAGTGTATGTCATTTTCGTTTGCATTGCTACGTGTACCAGATTAAAAACCATAATACGAGTTATATATGTTATCAAAGTAGCATTTTTGGAGATAAGTACTGACGATAGGCTGTAGTTATATTCGATTGGTCACTTAGATAACCTCAAAATACGCACTCATTAAAATTTTATCATATTCCGAATGAAGTGTTGGAACATTAAGAGTATAAATAAAGACATAAATTATTCAACATAATGACTGTTCAAGCATTCAACTCACTATTCATCATTTTGCTGTGAAGTTTAACATGAGAAAAGCCAGAACTATTTTGAAACAACACACTTATGAATAATTTTGTATGAATTGCCCCCGAATGATATTGGAAGAAATTTGTATACTTTACTAAATTGTATTAGTCATATTAATACTCCAAAACAACATTCTTTGCTTTAAAAAAATAGTCTTTAATCAGCAGAAATTTGTAAACTATATTTAACTATCGCCTCTATAAAGACAATCTAACATCACATATCGTGATTTTACTAGGAATTCTGCGTCGGCGTGCATAGAAAATATTTTTTAAAAAGTGTGGTATGTGAGAGAGACCGTCTGGAGGATTTTCAGTGCATTTTTGGCATATTTCTGCTATCTTGTTTTCTTTTCCTGGAAAAAATTGTGTAACCGGCTGGTTCAAGTTCTCGCGTTCGCGTTATTGGGGTAAGTGTAGGCGTAGGCGAAATCCTATTCTATGTAGTTGAGGCTTACACTCTTAAGTATACTTATCACGCATTTTGATCAAAATGTCATATATTTAAAATATTTTATGACAAATTTAACGTATATTTTGAATTTTGTGGCTATAGTCCATATTGTCCTGTTTATTCTGGATTACTTCTGCATAACGTTAGAGATAGACCAAATCTTACTGTACAAAAAATGTACATCTCTTTAAAACACAATTTATGTGCAAATATTTTTTTTTCGGGGGGGGGGGGGGGTAGAGTGAACCATTTCCTTGTTATTTGTTTGAGTTTTGGAATACTTAAAGTTTTCGTCAATTGGAAGTTCGTTATTCATTTTTTTTTTTTTTTTCTGTTTGGTCGTGCAAAGAGAACGGAATCTCAAAGCTTTAAAACATTTGACTATCGCTCAAAGTCTACTGTATTCCAATATTCCCCTTGTACCTACAAAGAAATAAGCAATAAGATAATTTGTACAAATGTTTATCTCAACTAACACGAAGAAGATATAGGAATAAGAGTTTGTAAGAATGGTTAGTTCAAGAGTAGAGAAAGTCATGTGAGTGCAACACATCAGATTTTTATAATTAACCTAACTACGCGAATATTATATATGATACCTCAATTTTATATTTTTTCCCCTCGCTCTATGAACAAATGAGAGAATGACGGCCAATGTTTGACACATTCTGCACTATAGGTGCGTATTTTATCTTTCTCAACGAAGTACATCCTAGATAGAGAAAAATTGAAACCGAGATTTGAGTGGAAATACACGTTTTAACACCCTCTGAATTAAAAAAGCATTAAAAATCTCTGTGTGTTGATTATCGCTTTAGCGTACTGTTCTCGCATATTTCCATTGTATCTACTAGGAAATAATGTGTATCTCGATTAAGATGAAGTCAGTAGAGGAATAGTTGTAGAAGAGTGAGTAGAGAAAGTCATGTGAGTGCACACATATTTTTTTCTATAAGTATGTATTTTGTGTACCGATGTTTAAATTGGAAATAGTACCAGCTCTTAAAACCCTTCAGAATCCCCTCTTAAATAATATCAAAATTTAATCCCTTGAATAATATGCGTATTGTTAAGCACAGAATAACAGTTATAGCTGTCTAAATATCTTTTTAGACCCCTAAAATTCCCGCACCCAAAAAAAAAAAAAAAAAAAAAAAAAAAAAAAAAAAATTAAAAAATTGTGTTTACAAATTAGTTATAGTTGGATTCACAGAAACTCATAAATACAATATGATCTCGTGAAAGGCGCAATTTATCCATGTGATAGTATCTAATTTGTTTAAAATATTAAACTTGTTTATAGAAATATGTTGACATTCTTTAGTTTGCTGGACCAATTTGAGGCACCTTATATATGTACGTCGAAAATAGAGGTTAGAGTGAAGGAGCAGAAAACGACAGGTGTTGTACACTGCGCACGCGGGGATGAGAGTGCCAACTAAGGGAGAGTAAGTCAAACCCACTGCTTGGAGGTTTAGCTCTACTGATCATGCGCTCTGCTTTAACGTCACTTCCCATTTGCGGGTGCTCCTAAATCCCTCGGCTACGTCTATCGGCTTATAGCCCTAAATGAGTCGTTATTCGCGGTGTTTATTTCTGTCATGTTGACTGCCTCTGCCTCTGCCAGTGGCGTAAACAAAGGAACAAGCAGCTGATTTTTGGAGTACAAGTAGAAAATCACTACTGTAAAGAATTATGCAAATAAAACTAAAATAATCTCATTTTAAAAAAAAATTCTCGAAAAGCAAAGTTTTTAATATTTTGAATGGAATGTTTTTAAACAAGAGACAAAAATTTCAAGCAATTATTATACAAGTTATAACCTCATTGGAGACATTTAAATGACAGCATATTGTTTATTAATTGTTACTTTCTCTACTACATACAGTGAGTAGAGAAAGTACCTATTGTACTACGCCCAAAAATTCAATATTAAGATTCCTCCGGAAATAAATAATTTCAGACGTCCTGATCCAAAAAACAAAGTATTTTTCGAAAAAGATGTGTGTGTACGTACAAGTTCTGCATCCCAAGCCACCTTTTATGTGGAATATTGTTTCGAAATTTTCATTTTGTCAAACGATTTTGACTAAAATATCGTATGTTGAAGTCATTTTCATGAGAAATGAAATGTATATGTTGTATTTTCTGGGAATGTCCTCAGAAGTCCTTTTTATTTTGAATGACTTCTGCATAACTGGTAAACGGTAAGAGATAGACAAAATCTTACTATACAAACAATATAGATCTGGTTAAAACACATACTCTAGGACATACAGGTCATTTCTTTTCTTATGGTGAAGTTAACCATTTCTGAGATATTCGTGGTTATTGATTAGAATTTTGTAATACTTATAATTTTCTCAAATGGAATGTTCTTCTTTTCTGTCTATTCTTCTCCTTCTTCATGCAAAGAGAATCGAATTTCAAAGTCTTCAAATCTTTTAAGGCCTCATGGCTTGTTGTAGCTTTGAAATTTCTTATCTTTGCATAGCAGGAGATAAGAAAGCGAAGGACTCTCTATTTGAGAAAAACATGCCTGATTATTTGGAAACTTAAACCAATATTGACATTTATTGTGTGCTTTAACGAGATCTAAATTTTTATGTAGTAACATTAGTAATACTTCTTACGGCTTAAAGTCGTCCAAAATGAAGAGGGCCTCAGGATATTCGCAGAAAATTTAAGATGCCTATACATTTCATTTGTCATGAAAATATGTTAAACATGTGGTATTTTACACAAAATCGTTAGAGCAACTTTTGAGAAAATAAGGATTTTCTAAATTCTTTCCGTGGAAACACTAGTTTGGAGGTTGAAAATTTTCGTGTCTCATCCTTGGAAGATGTTGAGTTTAAATACCGAGTTTGGTATATAACTAACTTTTCGATTTGTGGGTATGCTGTTCGCAGACACAGAGACAGATACACAAATATACAGGGACCTTTTTCTAGAAATGTATTTATTTATTTATTTATTTATTTATTTATTTATTTATTTATTTATTTATTTATTTATTTATTTATTTATTTATTTATTTATTTATTTATTTATTTATTTATTTATTTATTTATTTATTTATTTATTTATTTATTTATTTATTTATTTATTTATTTATTTATTTATTTATTTATTTATTTATTTATTTATTTATTTATTTATTTATTTATTTATTTATTTATTTATTTATTTATTTATTTATTTATTTATTTATTTATTTATTTATTTATTTATTTATTTATTTATTTATTTATTTATTTATTTATTTATTTATTTATTTATTTATTTATTTATTTATTTATTTATTTATTTATTTATTTATTTATTTATTTATTTATTTATTTATTTATTTATTTATTTATTTATTTATTTATTTATTTATTTATTTATTTATTTATTTATTTATTTATTTATTTATTTATTTATTTATTTATTTATTTATTTATTTATTTATTTATTTATTTATTTATTTATTTATTTATTTATTTATTTATTTATTTATTTATTTATTTATTTATTTATTTATTTATTTATTTATTTATTTATTTATTTATTTATTTATTTATTTATTTATTTATTTATTTATTTATTTATTTATTTATTTATTTATTTATTTATTTATTTATTTATTTATTTATTTATTTATTTATTTATTTATTTATTTATTTATTTATTTATTTATTTATTTATTTATTTATTTATTTATTTATTTATTTATTTATTTATTTATTTATTTATTTATTTATTTATTTATTTATTTATTTATTTATTTATTTATTTACTTATTTATTTATTTATTTATTTTTTCATTGAAGGAGTCTCAAAACATGTATTTGTATTGAAATGTTGATATTGCATTTTTGAGTGAAATGCAACGCCTTTAATATCCACTTCGTACGTGGTAGAAAGAATACGAAATTTTTAGGTTTGTTGTGATATGCGACATGGGGTCCTTAAGTTCATTTTCATTTAATATGTTATTGTAATGGCAAGTTAAAGTATCATATCTATTTTAAGTCCCGTGTTTCATAGTTTAATCACAGTTAGGGCAGTCACTGGCTATGACAATGCATTTTTCAGTCTGATTCTGTCCTTCCCTAACTTGTGTTTTCTTTAGTTCTTCTTCATTCTTATTGGTTTTACTTTAATTTTGCCATTAATAAAAGACCTCAGGATAAAACGTAAATAAATGAATCTTAAACATGCACCATAAGTTAAACCGTAAGAAGATAAAATTTATTCTTATATAAAAAAAAATTTCTGCAAAAGGTTTTAAAACTGTTTAGAAATAATACTTTTAGCAGTAATCGCTTTGGGCTTTTGCTGTGAAGTCCTCCAGAATGGATTTAAGTTATATATTTCTAAAATGTCACTACATGTTTTAAATTTAATTCTTTTGCATGCAGCTTTTATGTTATTATTACTAACATAATCGGTTGATTGCTGTCTCAAACTCGCCATTTATATATGTGTAAATCTTGGTGCAATAGGCGCTAATAGGCAGGCATATAGGCAGTATAAGTAATGAATTATTCATTTACCACTTAAGAACATATTTTGAAATGACAGAAACATCGAATACCTCATATACTAAATGCACTGTAAACATTATTTCTTTAAATTTCTACTCTTCACTTACTATACATCAAGTATTTCTGTGTTGAATGTTTGATACCGCCACGCTGGTTTATAATTATTGAGTGTTGCACTGTCGCTGTGTTTGCAGTATGTCCACACGTGGGAGGCAGAAAGCAAAGTATTAATGAACAAAGCGATGAAATGATCGACTTTGCAGTCGTTGTAGTTGACCATTTAGTGCTAAGAAACAATGCAATACTGCTGACGTTAGGAAACAAATGCTGTTTTTGCAAACTGCCTCAGGTATGTTCTCAAAAATAGAACCAGAGCCCGAAATAATAATTGCAATACTAAGGTTAACATCACATTAGTAAATAATTGCCAAGTAATGAAATTACGATTGACAAAACCGTCGATAAAAGTTTCCATCGTAATAAAAAAGCCAAAATAGTCCGTTAAGCTCGGAAAAGGTACGCTTAATGGAGACAGGTAATTACAGACAGTATAAAATTAGTATGTCATGCTACAGAAAGCATGGAATACAAACCCTACAATTCTAAACAAAAGAAAAAAAAGACAAATGCAGAGCACGTTAGGCTGGTATTTGGCAACCATGTTGAGACAGTTGACCCGCGTTGATGCATGTGGCCAGTGACAAAAGAAGCTCTAAATTGTGAGGTAAAAGACGCCGCACGTGGCGCGCTGCGATGGACGGTAGGCTACACAAAGATACCGCATGTAAATACCCCCACGTTCCGACGCAATTGATCAGGCTCACCCTCCGCTTGCAGGCTTGCCAACTTCTCGCCGTTTTGCCTATCAGGGACACTCGACGTCAAGAGGGACTCGAACCCCGCGAGGTCTTGGGGAGAGGAAACAAGTCGATATTTCTTAATGATGAACTCGTGCGAAAAGCAAAACAACTTGAAAGCACTTAAACGTACAACGATTTTGGAGACGGCTAATGCTACGAAAGATGTTAGGTGTATTACGTGCCTTAATGAACTCTGCGTTTCTTTTTCTTCTTTTTCCTCTGTTTCTTCTATGTGTATGTTTTATAGCACATATTTCTCCAGCATTTATTGTTTTTCATTTTTAATGAAATGAAAATAACGTAGGGCATTTACAGAAAAACAAAGATTTATGTTTCATTAAAAAGGGAGTAAATTAATTTCTCAGTCTATTCGTTGCTCATTCCATATCACGTTATTGATTTGATTATCTTCCATGTTTTTACTTTCTCTACCACGTAAGTACATAGTTGATAGAGAAGGTATTCCATTCCACCCAAAAATTCTATTCCGAGATTTTACCAAAAATACATGTTTAGAGGTCCCTGAATTAAAAAAGTTCGTAGTGTGTTTGTATGGGTGTGTGTGTCTATTAACAGTATAATTAAAATCAGGTATTTAAGTTCAGCATCTTCCAAGGATGCCACACGAAAATGTTTAACAAAATCTCCGCAACTCAAAATATACCTTACATGGAAACATTTTCATAAATGTTCATTTTTTCACGAATGGCTCTAAGGATTTTGATTAAGGGGAGGCATCGGTAAAATTTGGACAAAAGTGACGAAAAATGCGATTTTTCGTTTTTTGCCTTAAAATTATGTCTGTACCTTGTACTTTCAGAATCTACCGTTGTTTACTCCTCATCACCATTTAAAAGGCCGCTATGCCATGATTTAAATGCCCATGGCGTATGTATGTTGTCATATACTTAAAACTTTAAAGTCATTTTTCTCTGCTTTCTATTTTTTCACATTTTTCAATCTTCAAAATGCATCTTCTCATACAGTTCTTAATAGATTTATTTTAAATTTTGCACACATGTTTTTAGATAGTTGCTTCATAAAACTTGGTATTTTAAATGCTCTAGAGTAGTTTAATTGTTGTCGAATTTTTATTTTGAAAATTATTAATAATTTGAAAAAAATGGACATTGAGGTATTCAATATTTTTTTTTCCTCCAAAACTGTTTGACATAGCCAAATAAAAATACCAGGTTTTTTAGACATAATCTAGGGAAACATATGGCCAGAGTTTAGTTTACTTAGAACAAATAATATTTTATAAGAAGCGTTTGCTACACTACCCTAAAATTGCAGCAAAAAAACGAATAAAATTTTTTTTCTGCAAAAACTATCTTACATAGAAAAGTGAAATTTGGTAAACCTAGTTATGCTTTGGCACACATACATACAAATTGTTACATCATTATGACAAAAATTGTGGATTTTTGTCATTTTCACAGATGCCTCCCCTTAAAATGCCATATATTAACATATTCGTATGAGAAATTAAATATATATTCTGAATTTTTTGAAGACCTCAACATTCTCAATAGCTTTTAACGAGGTCTGTGTTTTTTCTTTGCTATCTCTTACAGTTTACAGATTATGCATAATCGTCCAGAATAAAGAGGACTTCAGGGGATAACCCCAGAAAATTCAAAATATACACTTCAGTTGTCATGAAAATATCTTAAACATGCATGTTAGTCAAAATCGTTTCGGCAATTTCTGAGAAAATACAAAGATTTGGAAAATGTTATATATAAAGGTAGTCAGCGATGGAACGATTTTATTGAAAACCTTTATGTCAAATCTTTTAAAGATACCACTTAGATAACAAATTTGGTATTTCACAGACTTTTCGTTTTTGAGTTACGCTGCTCACAGACACACAAACACACATACAAATATGAACCTTTTCCTAAAAATCTGATGTGTTGCACTCACATGACTTTTTCTACTCTTGTACTAACCATTCTAACAAACTCCTATTACTATATCTCCATGTTAGTTAAGATAAACATTTGTACAAATTATCTTACTGCTTATGTCCTTGTAGGTACAAGGGAGATATTAGAATACAGAAGACTTTGTGCGACAGTAAAATCTTATTGACCTTTGAGATTCCGTTCTCTTTGCACGATTAACATATAAAAAAATGAACAACGTTGTTGCATTTCGCTAAAGTTCAAAGTTTTCCGAAACTCACACACATAACAAGGAATATCTCCGAAATGGTTCACCCTACAAGAAAATTTATACAGACATAAACTGTGTATTTTAGCAAGATCTACATTTTTTGTATAGTATGATTTGTTCTATCTCTAACGGTTTACCAGTTATGCAAAAGTCGTCCAGAGTAAATACGACTACAGGGGCTATAGCCAGAAAAATCAAGATATACATTTCATTTGTCATGAAAATATCTCAAACATATGTCATTTTAATCAAAATCGTTAGAGCCATTTTCCAGAAAATCAAAATTTTTAAAAAAAGCTTCCATGTAAAGGGTAGTTTAGGTTGGGGCTATTTTCTTTAAAATCTTCCTGTCGCATCCTTGAAAGACATTAAACTTAAATACCAAGTTTGGCTTTTAACCGACTTTTCGTTTATAAGTTATGCTGTCCACAGACTGACACACAGACACACACACACGGACCTTTTTCTAAAAATACTTTTTATTGTATTCAGGGGCCTCAAATATATATTTGGGATGAAATCTCGACATCGAATTTTTGGGTGGATTACAATACTTGCTCTACTTTACTATACGTAGTAGAGAAAGTAAAAAGAAGTAGTTCATTGGAATGGCTGTTACTTCCTGAAGGAAGTGCTTCATTTGACGTGTTCTCAGTAAGGGGCGAATGAATGAAGAAGGGTAGATGTCCACTTGAGTACTCAATCAGGTAAAAAAGAAGCTAACGGGAGACGTTTCAGCAAGTACAAGGAAAACATCTCTTGGGCATAAGTGTTTTCCCAAAACCTTGTTGTGTTTATGTTGAGGACGGGCCTCTAATGGGTCGGAAACGAGGTGGGGGTGATTGTTGTTGCCATTAACAACTGTCAACAATCCGGGTATTGACTTGTGCACCACTACGTCAGCACATTTCTTGCAACACACTGCAGAACCAATTAAACTAAATCTGCGTCAATATTTATGCTGCTTTCACACTTTTATACAGCATTTTTACTGCGGCAGTTCCAATTACGAGAGCGATAGTCAAATGTTTTAAAGCTTTCAAACTCCGTTCTCTTTGTAGCACAGATATGAAAAAATAAATGACGATCTTCCATTTGTGCAAAGTATAAGTATTGCAAAACTCACACAAATAACAAAAGGTATCTCAGAAATGGTTCACTATTCAAAAAGATTCATTTGGACATATTTTTTATAGTTTAATGAGATCTACATTTTGTATAGTAAGACTTGGTGTATCTGTTACGGTTTATCAGTTATGCAAAAGTCATCCAGAGTAAACAAACTTCAAAATATACATTTCATTTGCCATAAAAATATCTTAAACATGTCCTTTCAATCAAAATCATTAGAGCCATTTTTGAGAAGATAAAAATTTTCGAAAATTTTTTCATGTAAATACCAACATTGGTTTTTAACCGAGTTTTCCTTTTACTTTCTCTACTGGTAAGGAGGGGAAGTATTGTATTCCACCCAAAAATTCGATGTCGAGATTTCACCGGAAATATATGTTTTGAGACACCCTGAATCCAAAAAAAAAGCATTTTTAGAAAAAGGTCCGTGTGTGTGTCTGTATGTCAGTCTGTCGACAGCATAACTCAAAAACGAAAAGTCGGTTAAAAACCAAAGTTTGGTATTTAAGTTTATTGTCATTCAAGGATGCGACACGAAGATTTTGAAGAAAGTAGCCCCACCCTAAACTACCCTTTACATGGAAGATTTTTCGAAAATTTTGATTTTTTTGAAAGTGACTAACGATTTTGATTAAAATGCCATATGTTTGAGATATTTTTATGACAAATGAAGTGTATATCTTGAATTTTCTGGCTATAGCCCCTGTAGTCGTATTTACTCTGGACGACTTTTGCATAACTGGTAAACCGTTAGAGATAGACCAAATCGTAATATACAAAAATGTAGATCTTGCTAAAATACACAATTTATGTCTCAATAAATTTTCTTGTAGGGTGAACCATTTCGGAGATATTCCTTGTTATATGTGTGTGAGTTTCGTGAAGTGGATCATCGTTGTTCATTTTTTTATATGTTATGTGTGCAAAGACAACAGAATCTCAAGCATTTGACTATCGCACAAAGCCTACTGTATTCTAACATTCCCCTTGCACCTACAAGGAAATATGCAATAAGATAATTTGTACAAATGTTTATCTCAACTAACAAGAAAGAAGATACAGGAATAAGAGTTTGTAAGAATGGTTAGTACAAGAGTAGAGAAAGTCATGTGAGTGCAACACATCAGATTTTTTGAGTTATGCTGTTCAGAGACACAAGTACACACACACACACACACACACACACACACACACACACACACACACACACACACACACACAGACATGTTTTTCTAAAAGTGCTTTTTTATTCAGGGAGTGTCAAGACGTGTTTTCAGTAAAATATCAGTATCGATTTTTGGGTGTTATGCCAGTATTTTTGCAAGAATTGAGATAACTCAGGTGTTAAATGAAGATTGGTATGTAAAACGAGTATGGGTAACGAATTTCATGTGTTTGTTACACGCCAGATTTGTTTGATGCATTGTCTAGGACTCGAGACGTCATTTGTTTAGGTTGAGTAAATATATTATTTTAGAAATGCGAAACCGTGCGTGTGGATTTGAAACAGATGTCGTGTTTGTTGGCAACACTGGGCCGACTCCCCACTAATACCCTGGAAGCCCCGGGGCCTTCATCCCCCCCGTTGTTGTGGTCGGCATAACCAACTAATTCCCAGACGGCCGCCACAACAAAAAGAACAACAGTTGGTAGTACAAAGTTGGTAGTACATCCCGCATTCGTTTGTTTTTTTGTTAGTACTGTCTAATTATAACCCAAGTCAAGAGGCATGTCTTCTTACTTCTTAGGCGGGGCACCCTTAGTGACCAAAATCACGATCAGGGATTCTCTCGTATACTACCAGAAACACGTGGTCTATTTTAGGACGGGTGCCCGCTGGACATAGCTGGAACCGGAGACGGAGTGGTGGCTCTGGTTTGGCAACTTGCCCGTACGGAAATATTCTGATCAGCGCATCACAACAAACCGAGTCCTGAGTTCTATAACTGCATAATCAAGGTAATTATGTCGTTATTTTGATTTATCTTCCAAGAACAGTGTATAACTAAACTACAAGGGTCTTTAAAAGCTTAATATACCTACCTACATCAATATTATAAACAGAAACATTATAAAATGTATGGTAATTCATCTCAAAAACTACTCAACCAGTTTTGATTCATCTTTCACCATTGAAAAGATCATTTGTTTTACCTACGTGGGGCTGTAAAATATCCTGTAATATCATATCACAAATGACTAAAGGTTTAAATAGGATTTAGAAACCCTTGTGTTTGAATACAAACACATAGAGTTATAAAAGAGCATAGTTACAAAGAAGGCCATGGAGTAGAAAAATAGTTGTTGGTACTCCATAGAATATAAACAGTTGCCGCACTACACAGAGTATAAAGACAAAAACATATATGGTCGTGGTGTAACACTTCAACAAACACAGTCCCGTAGCTCAGTCGGTAGAGCACCTACCTGCTGTGAACGGAGTCTCGGATTCGATTCCCAGCTGGAGGGTGGGAATTTTTCCTTAATTAGTTGGCGTCCCGGGTTCGATCCCAGGGACCCGCATGTGGTATTCGTGGTGGACGAAGCGGCGTCAGGGCGGGTTTTCTCCGGGTGCTACGGTTTTCCCCGCCATCTCATTCCACCGGTGCTCCATCTTCATTCCATGTATCATCAGTGTCACCGCCTGCGGTGCCGTAGCAGTAAAAGCGGGCGTTAAACACTACAACAACAACAACATTTCCTTAATTAGAATTATTCCCCACCCTCCCTAGAGTCTGGAAGTGTGAATGTGTGTGCGAATTCAATGTAATAGTTAAACCAAAGTAATAGGAAAGTAAAGTCCAAACCCACCGTTAAACGAGTGAAGACCATTCTTGTTGAGCAATTGTTCTAAAAGGTTAAATTTGCAGGTTATTTGTATACACCTGTGCACGTGTATTTAAACATCACGTTTTGGTGTTGAAGTAAACCAAAAAGGCATGTATTCTGATTCTATAATTTTAGAAGATATTTTACATTAAAGTTTTACAAAATTAATTTTTGACAGAAATTCCAAATTGAGGGAATTAATTCTACAATTAAATTTTGACAAATATCTCCTTACAAATTCAGATATGTTACACTCTCATGGCTTTCTCTGCTCACTCTTGTACAAGCTATTCTTAAAAACGTTCATTCTTCTTGTTAATTGAGGTAAAAATTTTTAGAAATGGTTTAATTAAATATTTTCATGTAGGTACAATGAGAATAAGAGAATACAGTAGGTTCAAGTGATATTCAAATGTTTTATGAGCTGGTAACTATGTGATGGCTTTGATATACCGTTCTCTTTGTATGACGAAGAGGTGAAAAAGCAAAGCAAAATGATTTCAGATTTCAAAAAAGTAGGTATAAATATTGCAAAATTCCAATCAATAAAAAGAAATATTTCGAAATACTTAAACTTCCCACCCCGTCCAAAAATGAAATGTATTTGTCATAAATTCTGTGCTTTAAAGAGATTTAAATGTTTGTGTAGTTAGATTTTGTGTATTTCTTACGGTTCACCAGTTATAGTAAATTTGTTTTTTTAATCGTTAACCTTAGCAACGCCAACGCTTATTACAGAACTTATACTACCAGCGAGGGGGAGGGGGGTACTTTATGACCGGGACTGGAGCAAAATGTCTGAGCAATTTTGGAACAAATTTACTTTCGGGTATTATATCTTGTGTTTGTAAAGGTAATATTTAACATCGTTTAAGTATTTCTTTTTCAATATTTACATGAATCACATTATACCGACCGGGGGGGGGGGGGGCACTTTATGTCCATCTTGACATTTCATTGCTTCTCAAAACAATAAAAGCAACAAAGAAAACTGTGAAACAATTACGCAGTTCAATAATAGAAAGTCATTTACAATAATTATTAATAAAAAATTAAAAGACAGAATTAAAAAAATTACAGAAGGTGGGGGGAGACTTCATCCCCCCTGCCCCCGCCCCCCTCACTGTCGGTATTGCTATGGTTAATTTGTGCTGCTCACAGAATACACGCACACACACGCACACATACGTGGGCACAGACCTTTTTCTAGAAGTGCTATTTTTTATTTAGGGGGCCTCAAAACATGTATTCCCACTGAAATATTGATGTTAATTATTTGACGACTACAATACTTCCTCTACTCTCTGTAAGAACGTGGTAGAGAAATTAAAAACCTTCCTGCAGGTTCGCAGTGGTATCTTTAAAAATGAGCATATTTATTGCATATTATGGAAATCTTTAATGCATAAATGCATACGTATTAAACGGATTTTTAGAGCAAAAAGTCCTTAATCATAACATTTTAGTACTTAGTATTTATTTGCTTCAGTCATTAGATACATTAGTACAATAGACATGGCCGAAATAATATACACAGGTAAGATGTAAAGCCAGTCAATAGTAACGTTGGTGTTAAAATATTCATCCAAATTGTAAAATACATTGTCCATCATCCATTTTTTTTTACTTTAGCCTTAAACTGTACTACATTCAAATGTCTCATATAGTTAGGAATCTTATTAAAGGTTACGAAATAACTATCCTTAAGTTTCTTCAGTCTAGTGAATGGAATTTATCAATATTTCCAGTATTTAATGTCTCTTCAGTTTAAATTGATTTACATTCTTATGGGTTAAAACTTTCTGCTGCTTAAAAAGTGGTCCACATGAAGCACTATAAGATATATGACATAAAGTTCTCATGACTTTCTTTTGTAGAAGTAGAATCTCAATTTACAACAATTTCCATATATTTGTAGTCCATAGCTCCAGATAATTTCAAACAAAGAAATATATATTTGCTTTAAATAGCTGTATGGTACTTTGTTGTGTCTGTAAATAAATACACAGTTTTAGATAACTTTTTACAGAAATCTACTACATATCATCCTTATTAGAGCTAATATCTTAGAAACCTCCTCTAAATAGTTCAGTCTTACAGGAGTGTTAAATAGTTTATATTTTCCAAGTTTCATGGATCATTATCTTAAAAAATCTGATGTGTTGCACTCACATGACTTTCTCTACTCTTGTACTAACCATTCTAACAAACTCTTATTCCTATATCTTCTTCGTGTTAGTTAAAATAAACATTTGTACAAATTATCTTATTGCTTATTTCCTTGTTGGTGCAAAGGGAATGTTAGAATATAGTAGGCTTTGTGCGATAGTCAAATGTTTGAGATTCTGTTGTCTTTGCACACTTGACATAAAAAAATGAACAGCGATGATCCATTTCACGAAAGTTCTAAGTTATCCGAAACTCACACACATAATAAGGAATATCTCCGAAATGGTTCACCCTACAAGAAAATTTATTGAGACATAAATTGTGTATTTTAGCAAGATCTACATTTTTTGTATAGTATGATTTGATCTATCTCTAACGGTTTACCAGTCATGCAAAAGTCGTCCAGAGTAAATACGACTACAGGGGCTATAGCCAGAAAATTCAAGATATACATTTCATTTTTCCTCAAAATATCTCAAACATGTGACATTTTAATCAAAATCCTTAGAGCCATTTTCAAGAAAATCAAAATTTTCGAAAAATCCTCCATGTAAAGGGTAGTTTAGCGTGGGGCTATTTTCTTCAAAATCTTCCTGTCGCATCCTTGAAAGACACTAAACTTAAATACCAACTTTGGTTTTTAACCGACTTTTCGTTTTTGAGTTATGCTGTCCACAGACTGACAGACTGACACACAGAGACACACACGGACCTTTTTCTAAAAATGCTTTTTTTTTGGATTCAGGGGGCCTCAAAAAATATATTTCCGGTGAAATCTCGACATCGAATTTTTGGGTGGAATACAGTACTTCCCCTACTTACCAGTAGAGAAAGTAAAAGTAGATATAACAATGAGTTTTTGTATGAATAATGTAGGTATAAAAATATATGTACTGCATTGAAAATTTCTGAAGACTCTATGCTAAGTAAACTTTGAAGTACACAAAGACAAAAACTTAGGTCTCTGCAAACACTTTTAAGAGAAATCTCTCGAGAAGCTACGCTTTTCCTTGACTACAAGTCTTGGCTGCTCTTACAGAAAATCGGAAACGTTATGTCGCTAAAAGTTCCGGAAGAGATTTTACTTTAGATAAAGTTGATGGCTGTTTCTTGTAAAGTTGGTACAAGTGACTTGGACGGAGCCGTGCCCAAGATTTATTGCACCGTCGTTCAAATATTTTCATACCAACTTTCGCCTGGTAGACTTTAGTTCCCATGGTAACCGCGTGTCAACTTTCTTTTCTTTACTATAAAAACAGATTACCTATCTAATAGGGACAACGTTGAACAGACATTTTCTTTTCTGACAAGATCTGTATACTAAGATTCAGGCCTTTGGCCAGCTACCTATGAGGAAGCACAAAGTGTCACTTTTTATACAAATCATTCATTCATAGCAAGTAAAATAAGCGTTAAACCCAGACAACCTCAAATGTTTCGGAAATGGCCAATGCTAAGAAAAAAGAAGTTTGACAAAAGTTGTGTATTTTACAAAGTTCTTTCCAGAGCTTTTGCCTTCTCCAGTACTTACATATTTTAGGTAGAGGAAGCACTCTATTCTCAAAAGTTCGATAATTTCCTTCTTTATCACCGAAAATACATGTTTTGAGGCTACCTAAACAAAAAATCTGATGTGTTGCACTCACATGACTTTCTCTATTCTTGTACTATTCATTCTTACAAACTCTAATTCCCGTATTTTCTTCGTGTTAGTTGAGATAAACTTTCACAGAAATTTGTTATTGCTTATTTCCTTGTAGGTACAAGGGGAATATGGGAATACAGTAAAATCTTTTAAAGATTTGAGATCCCGTTCTCTTTGTACGTTTGACATATAAAAAAATGAACAACGATTTTCCATTTCATCAAAGTTTTAAGTTTTCCGAAACTGACACACATAACAAGGAATATCTCCGAAATGGTTCACCCTACAAGAAAATTTATTCAGACATAAATTGTGTATTTTAGCAAGATCTACATTTTTTGTATAGTAACATTTTGTCTGTCTCTTACGGTTTACGAGTTATTCAAAAGTCATCCAGAGTAATCAGGACTACATAGGCTATAGCCAAAAAATTCAAGACATGCATTACATTTGCCATTAAATTATCTTAAACGTATATCATTTTAATCAAAATCGTTACACCCATTTTCAAGAATATCAAAATTTTCAAAAAATTTCTTCGTAAAGGGTAGTTTAGGGCGGGACAATTTTCTTCAAAATCTTCCTGTGGTATCCTTGAAAGACATTAAACTTAAATACCATCTTTGGTTTTTAACCCACTTTTGTTTTTTGAGTTATGCTGTCCACAGACTGACACAGAGACACACAGACACACGGTCACACACACACTCGGAGCATTTTCTAAAAACTGCCTTTTTTTGGACTCAGGGGTCCACAAAACATTGCCGGTGAAATCTTGACATCGAATTTTTGGATGGAAAATAATACTTTCTCTAGTTACTCTACGCAGTAGAGAAAGTAATAAAAATATATTACAGAATTGTTCACATAATGTTTGTGTGTCAGTTAGTGAAATAATAAATTATAATTCGCCAAGAAGCTAAATGACTCCAAACATTTGACAAAATTATTTATTTTTACTTTCTCTACTGGTAAGTAGGGGAAGTATTGTACACCCAAAAATTTAATGTCGAGATTTCACCGGAAGTATATGTTTTGAGGCCCCCTGAATCCAAAAGAAGCATTTTTAGAAACAGGTCCGTGTGTGTGTCTGTGTGTGTGTGTGTGTGTGTGTGTGTGTGTGTGTGTGTGTGTGTGTGTGTGTGTGTGTCAGTCTGTCGGTCTGTCAGTCTGTGGACAGCATAACTCAAAAACGAAAAGTCGGTTAAAAACCAAAGTTGATATTTAAGTTTAATGTCTTTCAAGGATGCGACACGAAGATTTTGAAGAAAATAGCCCCACCCTAAACTACCCTTTACATGAAAAATTTTTCGAAAATTTTGATTTTCTTGAAAATGGCTCTAACGATTTTGATTAACATGTCATATGTTTGAGATATTTTAATGACAAATGAAATGTATATCTTGAATTTTCTGGCTATAGCCCCTGTAGTCGTATTTACTCTGGACGACTTTTGCATAACTGGTAAACCGTTAGAGATAGACAAAATTATACTGTACAAAAAATGTAGATCTTGGTAAAATACAGAGTTTATGTCTCAATAAATTTTCTTGTAGGGTGAACCATTTCGGAGATATTCCTTGTTATGTGTGTGAGTTTCGGAAAACCTAGAACTTTAGCGAAATGCAACAACGTTGTTCATTTTTTTATATGTTAATCGTGCAAAGAGGACGGAATCTCAAAGGTAAAAAACATTAGACTATCGCACAAAGCCTACTGTATTCCAATATTCCCCTTGTACCTACAAGGACATAAACAATAAGATAATTTGTACGAATGTTTATCTCAACTAACACGAAGAAGATATAGCAATAAGAGTTTGTAAGAATGGTTAGTACAAGAGTAGAGAAAGTCATGTGAGTGCAACACATCAGATTTTTTTTTCAGTGAAACGGTTCCTTATTGACAGTAATTATTGTATTTGTTACAGCCATCAAGTAGGATACTTGGTTAACGTATGTTTGGCAGAAGCAGTACTTTCCACCCTGTAGCTATATAGACCAATGCGTACACACTGACAGACGCACGTGTACTGAGTGTTTACCTTCCTGTACGGCCTTTAAACCTGAGCACGTGTATTACCGCATGTGTACCAGGTTCCAATTAAAATGTCAAGATTAGAAAACCCGTTCATTCCAAGTAAATTGACTGCTGTATACATTAAAATATTTCAATTCCGAACAAGCACGATTCCCTGGGGCTAGGCCTTTTTCGGCCTCTGGAGGTCAAGGCTTCGAGTTGCGGAAGAAGCAATAATATGGCAAGCCTTATGTAACGATAATAGCGCTTACATACAAGGTTTTCTTAAGAGGTGCAAACAACATTAATTTAGCTTATCTGAAACACAAAAATAACTATTCTCAACGGCACGTTGGAGAAAATTAGCCCATAATGACCGCGGTGTTTTTGAAACCTTAAAAAGGAATCAAGGTGAAGTGATCATCTTTGTCAACATTTCCCATAGTAATTCTTGTACAAAATTAATACTTGTGTTTCTATTCTTAGAACATTTTAAACATATGTTCCTTGAGCTTGGCGTCGCTGTGACAATGTGTGCGACCCGCATTCGGGAAGTCGCGGGTTCGATCCCCGGCGACCGCACACTCTGACTTGGTTTTTGCGTGGTTTCCCCTCGTCATTAGGCGAATGCTGGGATGCTTACTTTCATACCACGATTTCCTTTCCGTCATTTCCCTTCATTGCATTTCCTTATCATCTTTCAGGGTGGTGGTGTTTGGCGGTGCAAGTAGTTGCTCTTCTCGGTGCTAGGTGGCGTTGTGTGGTCGCTGTCTTCTCGTGAGTGGTGACACTTGTGCGGCACCAGAACCACGGTGTGTGGTGGCCGGCATAAAGAGATCTCAGCACTTGTTAGGGACTTCCGCGCGTCTTTGCTGCCCTTTGGCTGCAACCCTGCGGTTCCCTCACTTCATCCCTTCCACTAGAATATGTTAGTCACAATATATCTGTGTGAAGGTTGCAGTGCGCGAGGTGTCCCCCTTCGTTTATATCGTTTACCTTTTTACAGTAACTAGAGTATTGTGTTCCATCCAAAAATTCGATACCAACATTTCATGGAAAACTAAAGAAAAAAAGTTTTTTTTTTTTAAATAGAAAAAGTCCATCTGTCTGTGTGTCTGTCAACATAACTGAAAAACAAAATTTTGCTTAAATACCAAACTTGGTGTTTATGTTCAGCGTCTTTCAAGGTTGTGGTATGAAGATTTTTTTTTAAAAAAAAGGAAAGAAAGAAACAAGAAACAAAAAATCCGTTTAGCTTAAACCACTTTTTACATGGACTTTTTTTTTAAAAAATGTTGATTTCAAAAGTAGTTCCTACGATTTTGATTAAAATACCATAGAGCAGGAGTAGTAGAGGTAGGACAGACTCGGAGGGAGCCCCCGAGGGGGAGGGGTGAGGTGAGAGGTGAAAGAGGGTGGACAGACCGCAGGAGCGCAAGGTCCCTACATGTTCGCATTGCAAACTCCCGGAAACCAGCCAGTACACTGGTCCCCCGCCGGTTCATGCAGAATCACCAGCAGGGGCCCTCCGTGGCTCAAGGTCCTCATCGTCGAGGACACAACCCGGAGGACGAAGTTGCAGCTTCTTCCACACCATGCTGCAGCCGAACTCCCGCTGACGCTTTCAACCCTGAAATTGACCAAGCAGAGGAAAGGACGAATTAAATGATTGCTGAAGTGAAATGGTGGGAGACATAATACAGAGGATAAAAGTACCCTACCCAGCACCCAAAA
This sequence comes from Tenodera sinensis, assembly GCA_030765045.1. Taxonomy (NCBI): domain Eukaryota; kingdom Metazoa; phylum Arthropoda; class Insecta; order Mantodea; family Mantidae; genus Tenodera; species Tenodera sinensis. The sequence goes on along the minus strand of CM060964.1, from coordinate 366,087,724 downwards.
CCCAAGGATCAGATAGACCGACTATGGGGATCGAACGCACGACCTCTAGAATGCGAGTCACACGGGCAACCGCTCGGTAAAATAGCATACTTAAAATATCTTCTTCAGAAATGAGATGTTTATCTTGAATTTTCTTCGAATAGCCTGAGAAGTCCTTTTCATTTTGAATGACTATACAAAACTGTTAAACTGTAAAATATAAACAAAATATTACTACAGGAAAACAGTTAGGCAGGTATCGTTAAAGCACGCAATTTATTTAAAATATATTTTGTGTAGTTAACAATTATTACTTGTTATTACGAGCGGGATGGCTCAGACCGTTTGGTCTGTTGCCCGTATTTGGGAGGTCGCGAGTTCGACCCCCGTGGCCGTCCTACCTGACCCAAGCTTTTTTCGGGGTTTCTCCGGGTCGCCAGGCGAATCTTGGCTAGGTTTATTACATCCCCAGAATTTCTTCATTTTACTTCACTTCGCATTTACTTTCACTCTTTATATGACTGGTCCCTTTCAGGGTAGTAAGGGTCTTGGCGTAGCATGGCAGGGAATCTATGCTCCATAAACTTTCAGTGGGTCAATCTCCGGTCTCGGAACTCCCCAGTGGGCTGTCTAAGACCGCGGGTAAGTGGGACCCGGTTGTACTGAGGCCGCCGGAGTGTTTCAGTCTGTAAGTCGTGACTCCTTGGTTCGGCCGCCCTTTGTCTCCTCTCGTCTCATCCTTGCCCCCCGGGTACCCCACAAGGGGCCTAGGTACTAAAGATCTTCAAGGTCAACGTGACGAATTCTCTCCGCAACGTCCTATCCTATCCTTATTGGTTTGAATTTTCCAACAATCAAACTTTTCTAAAGTGAGAACTAGTTATTCTTTATTGAATGCCCTGTGTATGCAAATCAGGGTTGCCAACATTTAAAAGTAAAATTATCATACCAGCCACTCAAAATTATAGATTTGGGTTCAAAATTATCGTACATCATAAAGCAAACTCTACAACAATAAAAATATCAGTATAATACTTATGAAAATATAAGAGTGATGATGTTTATTATGTCCACTTACAAGATTGATGACCTCAACAAATATTACAACTTTAGCACTTATGTTTCTCGCACTATTCATCTGAAAGTTCAGCTTCCTCAACCGTTGCAGCATTGCACAAATTTGTTGTTGAGATAAACCTTAACATCTTCTCGGTGACTTGCAGATTTTAAGATCTACCACGTTCTTTCATAAGTTGAGACGACAAAATGAGTTCATTTACCGTATCTAGTGCCAATCTGTTTCTAACTTTGGTTTTTATTAAACCCAGTTTAGAAAAAAAAAAAAAAAAAAAAAAAAAAAAAAAAAAACTCTTTCACAAGAAGTGTTTCTGTGGGGCAAGGAAACCTCTGATAATGTAAAGGGCTGCTAGTTCTTTGAAATCAGTATTTCCACCAAGGTGACATATGTTTAACAGCACTCCAGAAACTGTCAGGTTCAGGCATGTTCTTTATTTCACACGGAATATCACGTACTCCGAGTTTTCTACATTGATCGTCAATTTTCTGAACAGTGTCTTCCTTCTTCATTGAGATTATCAGACCTGGGCACACTGGCAATAAGAGGATAAAGGTAGCAGACTTAGTAGCTATGGGGTGGAGACAGACAATGAGGACAAAAGTGGTGTTATTTGTAATTAGTTTCATTTCGTTGGTGTGAGAAACCACTGAAAATGATACTTCGCCGATATCGAACTATGATACATTCAAATTATCGTACACCCACATAATTATCGTACGGGTTGACAACCATAGTACAAACATTAAAATTATCGTATGCCCCCATAATTATCGTACGGGTTGACAATCATCGTACAGACATTAAAATTATCGTATGCCCCCATAATTATCGTACGGGTTGACAATCATCGTACAGACATTAACATTATCGTATGCCCCCATAATTATCGTACGGGTTGACAACCATCGTACAAACATTAAAATTATCGTATGCCCCCATAATTATCGTACGGGTTGACAACCATCGTACAAACATTAAAATTATCGTATGCCCCCATAATTATCGTACGGGTTGACAACCATCGTACAAACATTAAAATTATCGTATGCCCCCATAATTATCGTACGGGTTGACAACCATCGTACAAACATTAAAATTATCGTATGCCCCCATAATTATCGTACGGGTTGACAACCATCGTACAAACATTAAAATTATCGTATGCCCCCATAATTATCGTACGGGTTGACAACCAGCGTACAAACATTAAAATTATCGTATGCCCCCATAATTATCGTACGGGTTGACAACCATCGTACACACATTCAAATTATCGTACACCCCCATAATTATCGTACGGGTTGACAACCAGCGTACAAACATTAAAATTATCGTATGCCCCCATAATTATCGTACGGGTTGACAACCATCGTACAAACATTAAAATTATCGTATGCCCCCATAATTATCGCACGGGTTGACAAACAGCGTACAAACATTAAAATTATCGTACACCCCCATAATTATCGTACGGGTTGACAACCATCGTACAAACATTAAAATTATCGTATGCCCCCATAATTATCGTACGGGTTGACAACCAGCGTACAAACATTAAAATTATCGTATGCCCCCATAATTATCGTACGGGTTGACAACCCTGATGCAAATGCAACGGAGTTTCAAAGTGATAACATAGTGACCAGCTCTTAAAAGGTTTAACTGTTGTTTAAAGCGTAGGTACTGTATTCCCACATTTTCCATGCACGTACAACAAAATTAACAATGAAATATTTCTACAAACTTGTATCCCGATTAATATGAAGTAGAGAGAAGAATAAACGTTTCTAGGAACAGTTTGTGCTGAGTGACTAGGAAAATGTAAGTCGGTGTAACACATTAGTCTTTTTATAAAGGGAAGCTGCTTGTGGCAAAACAAAAGCAGTTCAGAGCTTATTGTTGTAAGGACGTGTCAACCTCAAATTGCTGGTTACGTTCACACCTTTCGAATATCCCCGCGTTTCCTCACTTCTTATTCTATGTTTACGTAACCATGGAAACCGCAGTCATTTGTTCTGATGATTACTGTAGCTACGTGTCAGGAGAACAAAACACATCCACGCCGCAATTATACGAGCGCGCGTCTCAAATTAAGTTATTTACAAGGACGTGATTAGCGATGTCATCCTTTCGCTTTTTCTCTATTCTGGCTTACAATGAAGCTTCGGTTTATACAAAGGTTATAGGTCATACGCAATTGGGGACACCTCAACATCCACTAGAAGTAAGGGATGAAGTGAGGAAGCACACGAGACTACAGGACACACAGACGCGAGGAAGTCCCTAACAGTTGGGTGTTGAACGACCCGTCAACCAAGCAGCCCTATCTGTCCGGCACCTCCATACGCCACGAAACCTAGTAAAACACTTGAACCATGAGAAGGAAACAGAATGAAAGGGAAATGGTGGAAAGGAAATCGTGGTAGACGAGATACCACCCTAGCATTCACCTACCTAGCAGGAAAAACAAGGAAAAACCCAAAGTTAGAAGGGCAGTTGACGGGAATTGAATCCGGGACCTCACAAGTTACCACGAAGCTACTTTCCTTAGTTTTACACACAGCTATTGCAAAACCTATTTGTAAACTTGACTTCTAACTTAACACCAAAAACATATAACATGAAAGTTTCGAAAGAGAAAACCGAAGTTGTGGCATTTAAAGGTACCTATTCAGTCTAAAATAATTATAGAAAATAAAAGAATAGAATAAGTGTCAAATTTTAACTTCCTAGGATGTGGAATAGCACACGGGTCTGAATTAGACATTAATAAAAAAGTAAATAGGTAAATGTAACTACATAACAAGAACCATAAAGAGAACTCTAAAAAATAAAACTAAAAAAGACTGGATAATAAAACTGTATAAAGCAATGGCTATAACATATGGGTCTGAAACATGGACATTGACTGCAGAAAATACAAGAAGAATACAGACATCTGAAATGAAATTCCTCAAACCCATAGCAGGATACACAAGACTGGATTAAACACCAAACAATGAAATAAGACAAAAGTTGAAAATCTGATGTGTTGCACTCACATGACTTTCTCTAGTGTTGTACTAAGCATTTTATTGTTTATTTCCTTGTAGGTACAAGGGGAATATGAGAATACAGTAGGCTTTGAGCGATAGGCAAATGTTTTAAAGCTTTCAAATTTGGTTCTCTTTGTAAGGTTAACATATAAAAAAATAAATAACGATGTTCCACTTGACAGAAGTACAGGTTCTCCAAAACTCACACAAATAAGGAATATCTCCTGAATGGTTCACTCTACACAAAAAAAGACAAAAACAAACAAAATATTTGGGCATAAATTGTGTGCTTTAGCAAGCTCTACATTTTTTGTAGAGTAAGATTTGGTCCATCTTTTACGGTTTTCCTGTTATGCAAAAGTCATCTAGAGTAAATACGACTTCATGGCCTAAAGTCAGAAAATTCCTTTATTATAAAAATATCTCAGACGTGTCATTTTAATCAAAATCTTACAGTCATTTTAAAGTAAATGAATATTTTGGAAAAATGTTCCATGTAAAGGGTAGTTTAGGATGGGGGAATTTTCTTGAAAATCTTCGGGTCGCATCTTTGAAATACATTAAACATAAATACCAACTTTGGTTTTTAAGCTACTTTTCGGTTTTCAGGTATGCTGTCTACAGACTGACACGCGCGCGCGCGCGCACACGCACACACGCACACACACACACACACGGAAGTTTTTCTAAATCTACTTTGTTTGGATTCAGGGGGCCTCAAAACATATATTTATGGTGAAATCTTGACATCGAATTTTTGGGTGGAATACAATAGTTCCTCTACTTTGTCATACGCAGTAGAGAAAGTTAAAAAAATATATCGGTCGATTGGAAAGAGTGGATGAATGGATAGATGACAGAGCGGAACAGGTGATTATAACACCCAATCCTTGAGAGGAAAAGGAGGCGAAGAAGAAGAAGAAGAAGAAGAAGAAGAAGAAGAGGAAGAAGAAGAGGAAGAAGAAGAAGAAGAAGAAGAAGAAGAAGAAGAAGAAGAAGAAGAAGAAGAAGAAGAAGAAGAAGAAGAAGAAAGATAATTGAGTAAACGTTATTTATGCTAAGGAACTTGCAGGATTGGGCAGCACGTGTTATCACATTGATTTGAAACAAACTTTAGGTAGAATAAAATTAATTAACGTATGTACCTCCAAAATAAATGTTCAAAGTAGCGTGCACCACCATCTAGAAACTTCTGTACACAGCACATCTTGACAAGTGTTTTATGAACGTGTCAGTTCCTCATGGGTGATAGCGCGGATGCAATTCCTGATGTTATCCTTGAGTTCATCAAGCTAATGGGGATTCTTCTGGTACACATTTCCCAAGAACCCCCAGTAAATAATAGCCACGTGTCGATAAATCTGATGATCGCGGTGGCCATAAGCCTTTGCTGACAGTTCTCTTTTCAGTGGCTATTTGATGAATAGGGGTAAGTGACCTCTCAGATGTGCCACATGTTGCCCTATCTGGTTGAAAGAAGCAGCAATTATACTCCTCTTCTGTTAGTTAGGGATACATTTAATCCAAAAGGGTCAAGTAGACATTTGTGTTGACTGTGGTACCGAAGAATATTGGATCCATAATGCGTTTCGCAGTCATAGTGCATCTCACAGTCGTGCAGATTGTAGAGGTCTCTCGAACACAATAAATAAAGATTATGTTTCGCCCAATACGTACTGTTGTAGGAGTTTAATATCCCGATAAGCGGGTCCATATGACCCTCTGTAACCATGCTCCAGCATACAGCTGTTCCACGGTGCGGTTTGGATCTCAAAGACCCACATTAACCTGTAGAGGCAATTTCGTGGTAGACTTTGGAGGATTCCTGGTCATCATTTTATTAATTCGCTGTGGTGTTCGGACCAGGGTTGCCAACTCGTACGATAATTATGGGGGCATACGATAATTTTAATGTCTGTACGATGGTTGTCAACCCGTACGATAATTATGGGGGTGTACGATAATTTGAATGTATCATAGTTCGATATCGGCGAAATATCATTTTCACTGGTTTATCACTCCAGCGAAGTGAAACTAATTACAAATAACACCACTTTTGTCCTCATTGTCTGTCTCCACCCCATAGCTACTAAGCCTGCTACCCTTTATCCTCTTATTGCCAGTGTGCCCAGGTCTGATAATCTCAATGAAGAAGGAAGGCACTGTTCAGAAAATTGACGATCAATGTAGAAAACTCGGAATACGTGCTACTCCGTGTGAAATAAAGAACATGCCTGAACCTGACAGTTTCTGGAGTACTGTTAAACATATGTCACCTTGGTGGAAATACTGATTTCAAAGAACTAGCGGCCTTTGCATTATCAGTGGTTTCCTTGCCCTACAGAAGCACTTCTTGTGAAAGAGTTAGAAACAGATTGGCACTAGATACGGTAAATGAACTCATTTTGTCGTCTCAACTTATGCAAGAACGTGGTAGATCTTAAAATCTGCAAGTCACCGAGAAGATGTTAAGGTTTATCTCAACAACAAATTTGTGCAATGCTGCAACCGTTGAGGAAGCTGAACTTTCAGATGAATAGTGCGAGAAACATAAGTGCTAAAGTTGTAATATTTGTTGAGGTCATCAATCTTGTAAGTGGACATAATAAACATCATCACTCTTATATTTTCATAAGTATTACACTGTTATTTTTATTGTTGTAGCGTTTGCTTAATGATGTACGATAATTTTGAACCCAAATCTATAATTTTGAGTGGCTGGTACGGTAATTTTACTTTTAAATGTTGGCAACCCTGGTTCGGACAGAAGACCTTCTGTTCCTTGTTGGGTTTGTAATGGATCCAGTCGGACACCACTTTTGCATCAAATGTTGAATACTGCTTTTCGCTGTAGTGGATGAAGCGGATATCTGTGTTTCAAGAATATTGATGGTGGTTGTTGGGCAATTAGAGTTTATAAAATAATAAAACTGTTGTGATATTTTAGTTTTTGATGCACATGGAATATTTTTAATGTGTTTTTGCGTTGTGAATAAATTGATTAATTAATTCGCTCAAAATTTGGAATAAAACATGTTCCGGGCTTGTGGGCCGTGGTCGACGTGTAGGAATTGCTCCTGATGTTTTGCTCAAATCTGTGTTGAGCATCTTCAGGGGAACCACTCATACTTGGGTCCTCTTATTTTTTGTAGTGTTTAACACCCGCTTTTAGTACATACGGCACCGCAGGCGGTGACACTGATGATACATGGAATGAAGATGGAGCACCGGTGAAATGAGATGGCAGGGGAAACCGGAGAACCCGGAAATCAAATTAATTAAATTATTGTGTCGTTTAACGACGCTGTCAATTGCCAGGATCACATCATCGTCGCCGGTGTGCCGGAATTTTGTCCTGCAGGAGTTCTTTTACATGGCAGTAAATCTACTGACATGGAGCTGTCGTTTTTAAGCACACTTAAAAACCATCGGCCTGGGCCGGGTTTGAATCCGCGACCTTGGGATCAGTAGGCCAGCGTCTAACCAACTGAGTCACCCAGACCGACGGAGAACCCGGAGGAAACCCGCCCCAGAGCCGCTTCGTCCACCACGAATCTCACATGCGGTTACCTGGGATCGAACCCGGGTCGCTTTGGGTGCTCTGAAGATGCTAACATAAACACCCTTAAGTATGCAAAGTATTGATTTCATACATATAAAAATTTAGGGTCCCTTAATTAGTACTATTATAGGCTCGTTGCATAATATACTATTAAAGTCCTGCCGATATTCACTTGTTTCTCGTGATTACATGCAAAGAGTATGTAATTTTTAAGCCCGGCATATAACGACCAGTTGCTAAACATTTGACTATCACAGTTCCCTTTGTATCTATTTATAACGTAATGTGTAATGTAGTTACTTCTCCTTCTACAATCATGGAAGAGTTTATTGCCTGTTCCGGTGTTACATCGATCCAGCGTTGGTTTATATCCCATTATTTGTTTGGGGATTCTCCTTGGAGTCATTCTTTCTAAGTGTTGAAGCCAATTTTCTCTATATTCCATTAATTTTGTTAAAACAGCATCAACGTTTAATTCGTTTCTGTCTTTATTTCTAAATTGGTCTTCTCTTGTACATCGTATGGCAGATCTTAGGAAACGCACTTCTGCTGTTTCTATTTCACTGAAATCTTTACTTCTTAATGTCCATGTCCCACTAGCGTATTGCAAGACAGGAAGTGCTATGACAGTAAACTTTTAATTTACCGTCTCCTCCTGTTTTATCTTTTAGTGTTCTTTTAATTGTGCCATTTATTGCTTCAAACTTACTAATTTTATGGTTTATATCTTGATGTACCCTATAACTCATCGCACCCAAGATAAAATGTTGTTGTTAGCTAATGCTGGACTTCTGACAATGAAGTCATTAATCCTCTTGCTCTCCAATATAAAACGAGCAATAGCAGTAATAGTAACCGCTTCTTAGAGAGCACCATATTTTTATGTTTTGGCGGTCACATCGCTCTCTCACAACCCCCAGAATGTCTGGAGGACCACACCTGTCGTTGGTTTACGGGTCTCACCGACCTGACCAGGAGAGTTATCAAAATAAATTCACAGACCATATCCTCTGATCACCAATCAGAGGACGTATTACATGCCATGACAGGTCAGCATGGTGTTTGAAATGTTGCTGATGGTATAATGTTGTAATAATTTAACCTCTGGATTAATTTCATGGTTAAATGACCAAAAATGATCCGCCATAGCTGATTTATCAATTTGTTTATATTTAATATTTCTAAAATGCTCCTTTATTCTGGTTTCTAATTGATGTTTAGTTTTGCCAATATAAACCATATCACAATCCAAACAGCTAAATTGATAAATGCCAGATTTTTTTATAATTTGGAATTTTATCCTTTTTAGAAAAATTTAGTAAATGTTGTATATTACATTTATTTTGAGGGGCAAAGTTACTCCGTATTCTTTAAAAATTTTTGTAAATTATTGCAGTCTGTTCTGTATATTCCTGGTATTTTATTTACTGGAACTTCGTCTATTGGCTGGATGGAATCAGGGTGTTTACACTGTACTTGTTCTGTGGTAGCAAAGCTATGCATATTGTAACAGTTAAATATCCTTTGCAATGTTTTAGTGCTCATGGCTGGTAAGTGAATTTCATTAATTTCCCCTTATCTTTTTCTGATTTAAGGGTGGACTCAGGCACGTTGTTAAGGGACACTGGGAGTGAAATTTGAAAGTTCCACATTTTTGGATAGATTTTTCTGAAATTTTTACTGTGTTTGTATTTTCATTAGAATAGGAGGTACACCAAATTTCATTAAAATTGGATAATTCGTTTAGGATATATAAATTATTTTATGAATTTAATAGGCACATTTTCAAAATAGAGCTCGCGTCTATTGACTCTTCAAAATTCGTTTATATTGGCAGAACTGATACTCTAAAACATGGGTAACAATTGTATGAAGAGATATTTCAAATACGTTTGCTGATTATGCTGTACATATTTTTTTAATAACAAAGAAAATTTAATCTTAAAAATTATTGACCTTTTCATACAAAAATTGGAATTCCTGTTAATGATAACATCAATATTGAAGCATAGTTTTGTTTGGCTGCTATTTATGAATACTTTTGGAAATGTTCATTGAATTTGAAGCAAAACTCAGGCGCGACCTTCTTTTGGAATGTGCAGAAATGTAGTTTTGAGAAAAACAGACTTTTATATAGGAACATCCTGTGTACGTTAAGGGAAGAGCACTGGGCCGTAATGACCACGTGGAGTGGGGGATATGAAAAATGTTAGCTGATCCAAATGCTCAGGTGTTCCAGCAACATTTTAAGGTAAAAAAACAATTTTGGACTTTTTGACAATTTTGACCAAAATTTCACTCCCAGTGTCCCTTAACAATGACTGTGCAGCACTAAGTGGTTTAGGTTGTTGTTATGAAGTAGACTGAAGAATAAGCAAGAACTGATTAAATGTGGCATTTGTTCAATAATATTATTCTGAATTAAAACTTTCGTTCTTTTATCTCAAAGTGAAGTAGATAGGCAATAAGTTTTTGTAAAAACAGTTAGTGTAGCCACTAACGTGATGTGAATGGGCTGAAGTGGCGCAATAAAGTAGGCTTGCTTGTATAGCAGAAAGTTTTGACACATTATCTGTGCTAGCCATAATTACAGTGAAGGTGGGGGTCAGAGAGTTTCATGGGGAGGTGACTTTACGTTCCGTTGTCATGGCAACGAACTCCAGCAGACAGTGCTGGTACCACAGCACCGCTAAACAAACTCATTTCATACAACATACCTACGTACATACATACTTGTGGAAGAAAATGTATTTTTGAAGCCCAGAGCAGGTGTGGGGTTTCCTCCACCTTATTACGTCATGATCATGTGACCTACTTATCGATAACGAGATATCAAGACTGATACAGTCGACTTCAGTAGTGCGAGAGATAAGCGCAACCAAAGATCGCTGTCAACTGTTTTCAGAGGGGTAAGTCTGGGCGTAGTTCAGTTTAGTCGAGACTTCAAAATGGTGGACTAACTATTGGAAACAAGTGACAGTATATTAAACGTAAATAGCAGCTTTTTAATTTCTCTACTACGTATAGTAGGTAGGGGAAGTATTGTATTCCACCCAACAATTTCGATGTCGAGATTTCACCGGAAATATATGTTTTGAGGCCCCTTGAATAAAAAAATAGCATTTTTCAGAAAAGGGTCCGTGTGTGTGTGTGTGTGTGTGTGTGTGTGTGTGTGTGTGTGTGTGTGTGTGTGTGTGTGTGTGTGTGTGTGTGTGTGTCTTTGTGAGCAGCATAACCCAAAAACGAAAAGTCAGTTAAAAACGAAAGTTGGTATGTATATAAGTTTAATATATTTCAAGGATGAAACACGAAGATTTGGGAGAAAATTCCTCCACCTTAAACTACCTTTTACATGGAAAAATTTTCGAAAATTTTGATTTTCTTGAAAATGGCTCTAACGATTTTAATTAAGGTGCCATGTATTTAAAATATTTTATGGCAAATAAAATGTATATTTTGAATTTTCTTGCTAAAATATACAGTTTATGTCTCAATAAATTTTCTTGTAGGTTGAACCATTTCGGAGATATTCCTCGTTATGTGTGTAAGTTTCGGAAAACTTAAAGCTTTCGTGAAATGGAACATCGTTGTTCATTTTTACTTTCTCTACTGGTAAGTAGGGGAAGTATTGTATTCCACCCAAAAATTCGATGTTGGAATTTCACCGGAAATATATGTTTTGAGGCCCCCTGATTGCAAAAAAAAGCATTCTTAGAAAAGGTCCGTGTGTGTGTCTGTGTGTGTCAGTCTGTGGACAGCATAACTCAAAAACGAAAAGTCGGTTAAAAGCCAAACTTGGTATTTAAGTTTAATCTCTTTCAAGGATGCGACACGAAGATTTTGAAGAAAATAGTCCCACCCTAAACTACCCTTTACATGGAAAATTTTTCGAAAATTTTGATTTTCTTGAAAATGGCTCTAAAGATTTTGATTAAAATGTCATATGTTTGAGATATTTTTATGACAAATGAAATTTATATCTCGAATTTTCTGGCTATAGCCCCTGTAGTCGTATTTACTCTGGACGACTTTTGCATAACTGGTAAACCGTTAGAGATAGACCAAATTATACTGCACAAAAAATGTAGATCTTGCTAAAATACACAATTTATGTCTTAATAAATTTTCTTGTAGCGTGAACCATTTCGGAGATATTCCTTGTTATGTGTGTGAGTTTCGGAAAACTTGGAAGTTTCGTGAAATGGATCATCGTAGTTCATTCTTTTTATATGTTAAGTGTGCAAAGACAACAGAATCTCAAAACTTTAAAAGATTTGACTATCGTACAAAGCCTACTGTATTCTAACATTCCCCTTGCACCTACAAGGAAATAAGCAATAAGATAATTTGTACAAATGTTTATCTCAACTAACACGAGGAAGATATAGTAATACGAGTTTGTAAGAATGGTTAGTACAAGAGTAGAGAAAGTCATGTGAGTGCAACACATCAGATTTTCAGAAAAATGTGTGTCTGTGAACAGCATAATTCAAAAGCGAGAAGTCGATTATATACCAAACTTAGTATTTAAGGTGACCAACTTATGCAAATTGACAAAAATTCTTGAAAATGTCACTTTTTTATGCATATAAATATTTGGTTGTTGTAGATGAGTATACTTAAGTTATTTTCAACCAGTTGCGATTTAAATGCCCGGCACGTGAAAATTTAAATGACCACACCCACATGCTAATAGTCCTTTAAACCTCATTTAAGGTCCTTTTCTCATAATGCATTTTTTCAATTTGTGCAAGTATTCAAAATACTCCACGCGATTCTATTTTTCACAAATATGTTTGATTTTTGTACATTAGTTCTTTACTATCATTATAAATGAATTTTTTAGGTTTGGTATTTATCAAAGTTAAATTCTTTATGCATATATTTTAACAAATGTGTTATAATCTCTAAAATTTAAATGATGAACGATTTATTTAAACTTTTTTTCCTAGAGTAATACTTAATTGATATCAATCTGGTGTGTTAAATTTCACAAAGTTGTATTTCTGGAATGTAAATGTGAAACTTTTTACAAAATTTTGAAAAGGGAACCACAAGAAGTTTTTTTTTTTTTTTTTTATTTTTTTTTTATTTTTTTTTTTTATTGTAGCGCGTTTAAACAGAAGATACGTTATTGTTCAAAAAGTATTTGATGCATTTGTATGGAAATTTCGTAAATATATGGTGTTTTATATAGTAAAGGAACAAAGCTAGGAAATATAGGACTTGAAAGTTCAGTTCTTCCAAGAATGTGACTCAGGGATTTTCAAGAAAATCCACACGCCCAAAACTACATTTTACATTTAAAATATTCGAAAATTTTAATTGTCTCAAGAATGTCGCTAATGATTTTAATGAAAATACAATATGTTTAAGCTATTTTCATGACAAATAAAATATTTTTCTGGGAATTCCTCTGAAGTCTGAATTACTTTTCTATAACTCGTATACGTTAAATGATAGTGGTTAGAAAAATGTTGCTCTGTTTAAAACACGCAATTTATTCCAAAGATCCTTTTTTGTGCCATAAACTATTTCCGAGATACTGCTGTTTGTGGTTCGAATTGTTCAATACTTTTGTCATTCTTTCAAAGCCTGTCAATATTCAATTGTTTCTCGCGACTGTATGAAAGAGTATGGAATTTTAAGGACAGTATATAATGTCCAGTTGTTAAACATTTGACTATCACTACTGCATATGTATCTACAGGGTTATCGAGAAGTCCTCCGCAGCTCTCATGTAACCAAGATTCCCATAGAGACGGGAATTCCAGTGGTAGCACTGGCTGCTGCGAGGGTTAGCTTATAACGTTCCTTGAAATAAAAAATCTTATAGATTCACGTATGTAATTCATGAAACGTAATGTGGATTAACAGAATACCAACGTTATCTTGAGCGGTAGTGCGGAGGAACTTGTTGATAAACCTCTATAACTTAATGTGCAATGTAGTTCTTTCTAAGGTTTTAACTTGATTACAATGAAATAGATAGGAATAATTAACTTTCGTAATAATAATTTGTTTACCTGCCAAAAAAGACAGGATAGAAAAAGTTATGTGAATGTAACACCTCAAGAATTTTTGTATAATTTCTTTTTCGCTTTATGGAGCTATTATTTTCGTCGATTTTAGTGATACAACTGCTGGCATGAAGTATTTTGCATTGGGAGTGGAAAATAATAGAACATTTAGCTCTAAAGACTTGGACAAAATTTAATAATATTAAAACCTTTTTTCTCTTTCTTTCTTTCTTTCTTTCTTTCTTTCTTTCTTTCTTTCTTTCTTTCTTTGTTTCTTTCTTTCTTTGTTTCTTTCTTTCTTTCTTTCTTTCTTTCTTTCTTTCTTTCTTTCTTTCTTTCTTTCTTTCTTTCTTTCTTTCTTTGTTTCTTTCTTTCTTTCTTTCTTTCTTTCTTTCTTTCTTTCTTTCTTTCTTTCTTTCTTTCTTTCTTTCTTTCTTTCTTTCTTTCTTTCTTTCTTTCTTTCTTTCTTTCTTTCTTTCTTTCTTTCTTTCTTTCTTTCTTTCTTTCTTTCTTTCCTTCCTTCCTTCCTTCCTTCTTTCCTTCTTTCTTTCTTTCTTTCTTTCTTTCTTTCTTTCTTTCTTTCTTTCTTTCTTTCTTTCTTTCTTTCTTTCTTTCTTTCTTTCTTTCTTTCTTTCTTTCTTTCTTTCTTTCTTTCTTTCTTTCTTTCTTTAAAGATTTAAAAGAATATTTGTACGTTTTTATTGTCTCCAATGTCCCAAAGTGAAGTAGTTTTGTATGCATAAGTACGAGTAGTTAGTGGGATGATGAACAGGTGGCCTTAATTGCGTAGTCGCTTTCGTGTGTTATTTATTTTGTTCTTTGAGTGGACTTACGGTAAATTATAGGTAAATTCGATTCTGGAAATATGTTTTGAGGTTCACTAAAGCCAAAAAAGCAGTTTTGTACTAAAGGTGCGTAAGTTATTGAAGAATTCGTCTACCCTCAAACCACATTTACATAGAAATTTATTCACTGTTTTTCATTTTTTTTTGAAATATGCTCTTAATGATTTTGATTGAAATGATTAATATTTGCTGTTATATGTTATGTTGACGTTTGTGCCAATACTCTGGGAAGTCCTACTTTTTGAAATAAATTTTGTATAATTTTATATAAGTGATCCTTAATCCGTAAGAGGTAGATAAAGGCTTACTGGACGAAAAATGTTGATCTCGTTAAAGTACACAATTTATGCGGCATGACTCTATGACAAGGTTTGGAGGACCCTCGACCATTGGTATCTTTTGTGTCTATGAACCTGACATGGTGCCCTCGGGAGAGAGTGTGAGCTGAATGGATACTAAGGGTGGTCAGACTGAGGAGAGACGACAGCAAAGGGCAGGATCTATAACAATTGCTATTGCTCTCTTCAATATCATCAGTGAAAAATATTGGAGAGGAAGAGGATTAATGACTTCATTGTCAGAAATCCAGCATTAGCTAACAACAACATAACAACTGCAGATTTAAACTTCCCGGCAGTGGCTCGTACAACTGATACCCCTCACACCCTTCGGGCTTACAGATCACCTTGGGATTCGTGGACCCCCGATTCGGAGGACGAGGATTTACACCTGCCAGGCATACCGAAACTCCCGCTGACACTTAGAACCCTGAAGCAACTAAGCATATTAAAGGTGAATCGATACAAGAACTGAGATGAAATCGAAGGACAGAACATTTGGGGAATGTACATAATTATACTTCCCAGTATTCGCCTAGCGACCAGGGGAACCTTCGAAAAAACACATGGATGAGGAAGTCGGCCACGGGAATCGAACTTACAACCTTCATAATGTGGGACATAGACGCTGCCACCTGCGCCATCCCCGTTGGTAATGACACGATTTCTGTCAAGAACATTTTTGTTATTATTTCCCAAATATTTGTTTCAGATTTCAAATCTTTGTGTATTTTTACTTTCTCTACTGGTAAGTAGGGGAAGTATTGTATTCCACCCAAAAATTCGATGTCGAGATTTCACCGGAAATATATGTTTTGAGGCCCCCTGAATCCAAAAAAAGTATTTTTAGAAAAAGGTCCCTGTGTGTCTGTGTCAGTCTGTCAGTCTGTGGACAGCATAACTCAAAAACGAAAAGTCGGTTACAAACCAAAGTTGGTATTTAAGTTTAATGTATTTCAAGGATGCGACACGAAGATTTTGAAGAAAATAGCCCCACCCTAAACTACCCATTACATGGAAAATTTTTCGAAAATTTTGATTTTCTTGAAAATGGCTCTAACGATTTTGATTAAAATGCCATATGTTTGAGATATTTTGATGACAAATGAAATGTATATCTTGAATTTTCTGGCTTTAGCCCCTGTAGTCGTATTTACTCTGGATGACTTTTGCATAACTCGTAAACCGTTAGAGATACACCAAATCATACTATACAAAAATGTAGATCTTGCTAAAATACACAATTTATGCCTCAATAAATTTTCTTGTAGGGTGAACCATTTCAGAGATATTCCTTGTTATGAGTGTGAGTTTCGGAAAACTTAGAACTTTCGTGAAATGGATCATCGTTGTTCATTTTTTTGTATGTTAAGTGTGCAAAGACAACAGAATCTCAAACATTTGACTATCGCACAAAGCCTACTGTGTTCTAACATTCCCCTTGTACCTACAAGGAAATAAGCAATAAGATAATTTGTACAAATGTTTATCCCAACTAACACGAAGAAGATATAGGAATAAGAGTTTGTAAGAATGGTTAGTACAAGAGTAGAGAAAGTCATGTGAGTGCAACACATCAGATTTTTGTTATTATTTCCCAAATATTTATTTCAGATTTCATCTTTGTGTATTTTTTAAAATGCTAAGTAGTGATTTATTTGTTTCTCGAGTTCATGTAGAGGGCAATTCTCCAAACGTTTATCTCAATTACATGAAACAGACAGAAGAATTAGATTTTGTAGGAATATTTAGTGGAAGATTGAGCACTAAAACATTGTACATCAGATTTCTATTGTGCTCCAGTCAAAGAAGCCGTTATTTATACAAACTGATTTGTAGGTACTTCTTAAATACGTACCTAAGCGACCTTCAGGTGTCAATATGAAATGTATTACAAATAGCAAGGGAAAAATCAGGTTATTCAACAAGAAAAAGGAAATGTTAGTTACTTCAAGGAGAATGCAAGGCCTCCAAATGGTTGAGATGACTTCAATGGACCGATGCGGATGCCTTGAGTTTCCGGAAATGTCACTTTCTCAGAAGTACGCCCTTTTCATCGGACAAGGTCTTCACGTCAACAATGCATTACTTGTAGGCGTATCAAAGACGTGAATAAAACACTCAGTCTGTGATAGATTCTAACGGTACAGCCAGACACATGTGTTCTCAAACGAAAATTAACCTTTTACAAAAGCAGTGAAGAAATTATGTTTACACTTCACATCCGTGAAATTTAGAAAATGTAAGATATATTGTTGAAATTAATGCCACTTATTCAGTAATGTTTTAGCCATTTTTCAAAATTCTAACTTGAATGGTTATTTAAATATTACGTTTTTATTCCGCAAATCCATTGTTCTATTAAAGATGCTTCATAGGATCCATTTTTTTAACCTCTCTCAAAATTGACTACAATTATTTTGATTAAAATGTCATATGTTTAAGATATTTTTATGACAAATGAAATGTATATCTTGAATTTTCTGGCTATAGCCCATGGAGTCCTATTTACTCTGGGTGACTTGCTTAACTGGTAAACCATAAGACATAGACCAAATCTTACTACCTGTTTGCACAAATATAAAAAAATGATCAACGATGTTCCATTTCACGAAAGTTTCAAGTTTTTGGAATCTGACACAAATAACAAGGAATATCTCCAAAATGGTTCAATCTACAAAAAAATTTCTTTGGACATAAATTGTGTGCTTTAGGAAGATATACATTTTTTGTATATTAAGAATTTGTCTATCTCTCACGGTTTACGAGTTATTCAAAAGTCATCTAGAGTAAACAGGACTACATGGGCTATAGCCACAAAATTGAAAATATACATTTCATTTGTCATACAACTATCTCAAACATATGGCATTTAATCAAAATTGTTAGAACCATTTTCAAGAAAAAACATTTTCGAATAATCTTCCATGTAAGGGGTAGTTTAGGGTGGAGCTGTTTTCTTCAAAATCTTTGTGTCGCATCCTTGAAAGACATTAAACTTAAATACCGACTTTCGATTTTGAATTATGCTGTCCACAGACTGACAGACTGACACACACACATACCTTTTTCTAAAAATGCTTCTTTTTTTTTTTTTTTTTTTTTTTATTCAGGGGGTTCAAAACGTATTTCCAGTGAAATCTGGACATTGAATTTTTGGGTGGAATACAATACTTCCTTGTACTTATCAGTAGAGAAAGTAAAAATATAAATGTTCAAGTTTTGGAGAACTTATACTTCTGTCAAATGGAACATCGTTATTCATTTTTATATGTTAACCATGCAAAGAGAAGGGAATCCCAAAGCTTTAAAAGATTTGACTATCGCTCAAAGCCTACTGTATTCCCACATTACCCTTGTACCTACAAGGAAATAAGCAATAAGATAATTTCTGCAAATGTTTATCTCAACTAACAAGAAAGAAGATATAGGAATAAGAGTTTGTAAGAATGGTTAGTACAAGAGTAGAGAAAGTCATGTGAGTGCAACACATCAGATTTTTTAACACATAAGTAACTATACCGCTTTTGATATGCTAATATGAAATGCTCCTTGGTTTATGATATCGCTCTCAAATTTCTAATTGGAGCTTAGTATGCACACTTAAAGAAATTATGCAGGTATTTCTTAAGTTTAATTACTTGAAGAGAAAAGGCGACCTTTGCGCGCAGCTTATTGAGCCTTTGAAGATTTTGAACGTGAGTTATGGAAAATAATTCATTTTAGTTGAATTATTTAATATTTTTTAACAATTAAAAATTTAACAAGTACCTACTCATTTCTGAAGCCTTGCTGAAGATTTCAAACTAGTAGGCTGTAAAGTGGTCCAACGACCTTTGTGAATAGTGAAACGTGTTGAAAAGAATTCATTGAGAAAAATGGAGTTTTATAGTTTTGTTCAATGTGGTGTTGTACCTAAATGGTAAAGGACCTAATAAACAGACATTTGTGGCTTTAAATTTGTTTTTATTGTAAATATTATGTCTTCGGCGATAAAATAAGGCAACTCCAATTTATATGACTGAAAAAAAGTATTCTTTTGGCAATTTTATTTAAGGTCATGAGTTTGAGATATCTGTAATGGCGAGTAAAATGTCTTTCCTAATTTTCTCTAGATACACTCTGAATCCTCCTTCATTTTCAACTAATTATGAGCACATTATTGCAATAGTTTAACAAACGATTAAAATGTTATAGAAGAAAAAATCTGATGTGTTGCACTCACATGACTTTCTCTACTCTTGTACTAACCATTCTTACAAGCTCTTATTCCTATATCTTCTTCATGTTAGTTAAGATAAACATTTGTACAAATTATCTTATTGCTTATTTCTTTGTAGGTACAAGGGAGATATAAGAATACGGAAGGCTTTGAGCGACAGTGAAATCTTTTTGACCTTTGAGATTCCATTCTCTTTGCACGATTAACATATAAAAAACATGAACAACGTTGTTGTATTTCGCTGAAGTTCTGTTTTCCGAAACTCACACACACAACAAGGAATATCTCCGAAATTGTTCACCCTACAAGAAAATTTATTGAGACATAAATTGTGTATTTTAGCGAGATCTACATTTTTTGTACAGTATGATTTGGTCTATCTCTAACGGTTTACCAGTTATGCAAAAGTCGTCCAGAGTAAATACGACTACAGGGACTATAGCCAGAAAAGTCAAGATATACATTTCATTTGTCATAAAAATATCCCAAACATATGACATTTTAATCAAAATCGTTAAGAGCCATTTTCAAGAAAATCAAAATTTTCGAATAATTTTCCATGTAAAGGGTAGTTTAGGGTGGGGCTATTTTCTTCAAAATCTTAGTGTCGCATCCTTGAAAGACATTAAACTTAAATACCAACTTTGGTTTTTAACCGACTTTTCGTTTTTGAGCTATGCTGTGCACAGACTGACACACACAGACACACACACGGACCTTTTTCTAAAAATGCTTTTTTTGGATTCAGGGGGCCTCAAAACATATACATATTTCCGGTGAAATCTCGACATCGAATTTTTGGGTGGAATACAATACCTCCCCTACTTACCAGTAGAGAAAGTAAAAATGGAGTTTTATAGTTCTGTTCAATGTGATGTACCTAAATGGTAAAAGACCTAATAAAGAGACATTTGTGGCTTTAAATCTGTTGTTATTGTGTGTATATATATAGTGTCTTCAGTGATAAAATAAGACAACTCCAATTTATATGACTGAAAAAAAGTATTTTTTGGCAATTTTATTTAAGGTCATGAGTTTGAGATATCTGTAATGGCAAGTAAAATATCTTTCCTAATTTTCTCTAGATACACTCTGAATCCTCCTTCATTTTCAACTAATTATGAGCACATTATTGCGAAAATTTAAGAGACAGATGAAAAGTTATTGAAGAAAAAATGCAAGATGCCATTGAAATATGTAGTTTGTGTAAAATAACCTCTTTCGTAGAAATTGTATTAATATTTGTTAGTTTGGTATTCTTGTGCGAGTTGTAGTAGCTGGGGATCGTCGTGTGACTGTTACACATTCTTTTTTTTAAGCGAGGACAGGAATTTTTATCAAGGACACATCTCTAGTGTGTTTAAGAGTAATTGACAATTATATAATAGCAGCGTGACCTTAATCTTTAGATAAACCCTGTAGTGTATTCATTACTTGTAATGCCAAAAGATTTATGTGTCCCATTTGACAGTAAAGTTGGGCACCTGTTGGGTGGTCGCGCGGACCCTTACCGGTGAACAAGTATGAAGGTTGCAGGGGGGAACGGCAACGTAAAACCCCAGACATGACCTTTACCGGTTTTTTGTTAGACTTGCTAAGGTTCATTTAGTAACCACACGATGGCGGGTCTAGGCTTTACATTTCAAAGACCAACACTATACACACTGGATGATACAAGCAATTTCTAGAAATTAATAATTAAAACGCAGTCTGCGTCCCTTGTGTTGAGTACACTTGCCTTTGAAAGATATGTGGAGCCTACAATACAGGCAAACTGTGTTGCATTCACATGACTTTCTGCACCTACTCTTCCACAAACTAGTATTCAAAAACCTATTATTCTACTTCTTGAATCTCCAGATTAATTTTCAATCCACATTAACGTATTTCGTTGTAGTTAAAATGGGCAAAGAGATACAGGGTGTTGTTACATGATTGCTTTGAATTCCATGCTCTTTCTGTGACAACGAGGAGGAAAAAAGAATTCCCAGTTGACTAAAGTATAACTATTTGAAAATCCAAACCAATAAAAGGGAGTTTCTTGGAAATAGTCATTCCACAAAACTTTTTATTTCACATTTACAACTTTTAGACTTTAACTACACTTGCCCAATAGCCTTTTTGAAGACATTAAAAACTGCGATACTATAAATAAAAAAACAAAATAAATAAATAAAATACAGGGAGACACTATGCAAAAATACTGTTGAACAACCACAAATACCACACGAAGAAAAACGAATAGAGAAAGCTGTGTGAATGGAATACGTTGCATTTATATTTCAAACTTACAGAAAATTGTATGACTTGGTTGTAGAAGAGGGAGTAGAGAAACTAGTGTGATTATGTTTCGTAAAACAAAAAAGTAGAAAAAAACGCGTGAATGTAATATGTTGCATTTCTATTTCAAACATATAGTAAATTGTAGGAATTGTTTGTACAAGTGGAAGTGCAGAAGAACATGTGAATGTATTATGTAGAAGAAAACCGAGTAGAGAAAATCATGTGGACCTAATACGTTGCATAGTAAAGTGGATAACACTGAAACCTCCAAGAAAGAAAAAAAAAGAAAAAAAAAAAAAACTTAGAATTGCTAGTTTTCTTGGTAATCAGTTGGAGTTCATAAACTTCATACATACCAACGTCCAAGGGCGTCAACGGATGTAGGTGATGTGTTGCATACCCTGCCAGTTTTCCTTAGCTAACTTTTCCTATTATCTATATATTAATCCAAATGACATTATGCTTGCTGAATAGTATGTTTCGACCAACAATCTGCTCTGAATTACTATTGTTAGCGTATCACGCCAAGCATTGAAACAGAGTGACAGGTGCTTTCGCTTGCTTTACGCCAGTCCGCGCGCACTGAATGTGACTTAGAAAAGTGCATCTCTTGTTAATGTTAATGAGGCTTAAAGCTAAGTTGTTCAGTATTTTGTTTGGCAGTGAAAGTTAATTTCATATTTTTAACTTCTGTACCCATCACAGTACAACAAGCACCATTTTGAACAGTAATTGCTGTGAATGTGTAAGAGAGAAACATGCCAGGAAACCTAAGGCAGGGTATGCACATTGCTCATCTGCTTCCGTATGGTTCACTACGAGGAAAACGCGTGTTGTAGAAAGAGCGCTGCATTTCCTGGAAACCTACGCCCCGAATATGGATCCCATGATCAACAAACTGAGAATACAGAAATAAATATTGGGAGTGATTTTTCTATAATTTTAATATTTAGCAGTAGGTGAATTATAAAGTTCCATGAAAATTATAAAAAAATGTGAAACAAAATAATTGTTCAAAGTTAATAATTTTTATTAAATAAACCAAGGCATTACAAAATGTTCTGTTCCCAACATTCTTTTGAGAGTACTAATCTGTAACACAATAATGTTTAAAATTTTCAAAGTTTTGAAATCTCCATCGTGTGTAGCATTTCGGATACGGTGCTGAAATAGCTAAAAAATTAATGAATAAATAAAATAATTTTAAAAGTGTTACAGATCTTCCAAAGAAAATTTCTATTTGTAGTATTCCTTACACGCACGCACGCACGCGCACACACACACACACACACACACACACACTCACACACACACACACACACACACACACACACACACACAAGGAAAGTGCATACCCAAGTCCCCATTTAATATACTATTCAAAATTAGACCTACAAGCGTTTAAACCAGAAAAATTGCTATGTTTTTGCAAGAGTACGACAGAATAGGGCACGTCGATGCACTCTGTATTAATCGCAATGGGCGTGCGTTCCAACATTTACTTTAAATAGTAAAGCTGTGATTAACTGTAAACAATGAGATGTTTGTGTTCTGTTTGTGTTATGTGTGCAATACTAATTTGCATTGTTGATTTTACCGTAAATACGTAAACTGGGTGGGAGGCAGTAATCTATGACATTAACTCGTCTAGCACTTAAACGAAGCATCGCAGCAAAAAAGTCTCCTTAATAAAAAGTGTTTGAAATAATGTTATCTATCAGCTACCAAAGTTTGTTGGTCTAATTTTGGGACACCCTATATAATTAGTTGAAACTATTCACATTCTACTTATTGTAAAATGGTTTGGCCAACTTAGAAACCTTCACGGGACTGTGCACAACTTACCAAAGTTTCATCACAAGCGAGTGACTGGTATAGGAACCCATACGGAAGAAACAAAGAAACATTAACTTGCATATACAAAGATAACTATTCCTATTTAGTGTGCTTTGTGTCTATAAGAACAAAAGGGGGCGTATCAATGTTGCCTGGCTGAGGCCTAGGAGACCCCTTCGCCGTGCAAATTCAGCTCCCTCAGTTCTTCCTTCTTTCCCCTTTGTCTTAGTAATTGAATCATTATTTGAATGTCTGTCATCTGCCTTCTCTTTGCAGCACCATCCAAGGCAAGCTTACCTCATCCAATGTCCCGGCCAATCTTTCCTCTTCTTGATTACTCTGTCCTTTTCTTTCTTCGTCCTCTCTAACAGCGAATTACTCATTTTGCCTCCCTGTCCATCTCACATGCGCCATTTTCTCGATCTCTATCCACGTTTCATTCCGTTTCAGGCATTTTTACTTTCTCTATTACGAAATTCAATGTCGAAATTTCACCGGAAATATGTTTTGAGGCCCCCGTGAATTTAAAAAAAAAACAAAAACAAAAAAAACACATTTCTAAAAAAAGTCCGTGTGTGTGTGTGTGTGTGTGTGTGTGTGTGTGTGTGTGTGTGTGTGTGTGTGTGTGTGTGTGTGTGTGTGTCCCTGTGTATGTGTGTCAGTCTATGGACAGCATAACTCAAAAACGAAAAGTCGGTTAAAAGCCAAAGTTGGAATTTAAGTTAAATGTCTTTCAAGGGTACGACACAAATATTTTGAAGAAAATTTCTACAATCCAAAACTACTATTTACATGGAACATTTTTCGAAAATTTTGATTTTCTTGAAAATGCCTCTTAACGATTTTGATTAAAATTCCATATGTTTGAGATATTTTTATGATACATGAAATGTATATCTTGAATTTTCTGGCTATAGCCCCTGTAGTCGTATTTACTGTGGATGACTTTTGCATAACTGATAAACCATAAGAGATAAGACTAAATCTTCCTGTACAAAAAATGCAGATCTTGCTAAAGTACATAACTTATGTTTAAATAAGTTTTTTTATAGATTGAACCATTTTTTTTTAATTAAAATTCAGGGGGTCTCAAAGCGTATTTCCAGTGAAATCTGGACATTGAATTTTTGGGTGGAATACAATACTTCCTTGTACTTATCAGTAGAGAAAGTAAAAATATAAATGTTCAAGTTTTGGAGAACTTATACTTCTGTCATATGGAACATCGTTATTCATTTTTGTATGTTAACCATGCAAAGAGAAGGGAATCCCAAAGCTTTAAAAGATTTGACTATCGCTCAAAGCCTACTGTATTCTAATATTCCCCTTGCACCTACAAGGAAATAAGCAATAAGATAAGTTGTACAAATGTTTATCTCAACTAACATGAAGTAGATATAGGAATAAGAGTTTGTAAGAATGGTTAGTACAAGAGTAGAGAAAGTCATGTGAGTGCAACACATCAGATTTTTGCTTTCTGTAGCACGTAAGTACTTAATAGAGAAGGTGAACAGCATAGCTGATAATCAAAATGTCTTAAATACCAAATTTGGTATTCGAGTTCAGTATCCTTCAAGCATACGCCACAAAAATATATAAAAAGGTTCCCTATACCTTACAAAGAACATTTTTCTAAATTTTCAGTATTCTCAAAAGGCTCTAACGATTTTTATTAAAACACAATATCTTTGCGATATTTTATCACATATTGTATATTTTGCATTTACTGGGAATATCTTCTGAGGCGGGCCCTAATGACCTAGTTGTCGACGGGCCCTTAAACCCAACTCACTCACTCACTCACTCACTCACTCACTCACTCACTCACTCACTCACTCACTCACTCACTCACTCACTCACTCACTCTTCTGAGGCCTTCCTCATTCTGGATTACTTTTTCGTGGCTGGTAAGCCTTAAGAGATAGACCAAATCTTACTGTACAAAAATGTAGATCTTGCTAAACTACACGATTTATGTCTCAATAATGTTTTTTGTTTTTCTTTGTTAGAGTGAACCATTTAGGAAATATTGCTTGTTATTTGTGTCAGTTTCGGAAAACAAACTTTTCTCAAACGCAACATCGTTGTTCATTTTTTATACGTCAACCGTACAAAGAGAAGGGAATCTCGAAGCTTTAAAAAATTTGACTATCGCTGCTCAAAGTCTCATATTCCTCTCGCACATACAAGGAAATAATAACAGAGTGTACAAGTACCTAAGTTACTGGTTAAAAGGTTTTCTTTCAAAGGAATTAGTGTTAGACTTAAGAATTGTTAGGCGATATGAGTGCAGCGGTGTAAAGTTGTGATTGATGAAGATAGGGTGTGAATGAATGAGATGAGCTTTTTCCTGACTTGGCGGCAATGTCGTCATGACAACGAGCACGCGCTAAGTGGCATCAGTATTGATTCTCTGACAATCGTATGTTTTGACTGGCAGTACAGTCATATGAGAACCAGCATAACGGTTTAGGATTCCGGAAGACCGACAAGGACGTGGTGTGAAGAAGCTGTCACCACAAATCAACATCAGCATCAGGAGGAGCAAAGATTATGTTGCATTCTGTTCGCTTTCAAGGCTGAAACACAACACAATCTGTTGCAGCGCCGTTCATTTGTTTGGCATCTTTATCTAACCCTGGACAGCAGAAGGTACACTGACGGGCATTCAAAATGGCAGATTCCTCTAGATCGCAATTCTGCTTTCCCTTGTTCATGTAATCCAACCTTGACTGCTAGAGGGCCAAACGCGCTTCATTTGAACAAAAGGTTTGCCAGGTTT
Source organism: Tenodera sinensis (assembly GCA_030765045.1). Lineage (NCBI taxonomy): Eukaryota > Metazoa > Arthropoda > Insecta > Mantodea > Mantidae > Tenodera > Tenodera sinensis. Next base: position 366,061,744 of record CM060964.1, on the reverse strand, counting down.
GGACTTGAAAATAAAGACGAAGAATAGTTCTTTATAACACAAGGGTTAAAAGCGAGATTTTATCATGTGAGTAGAATAAAATTGCTTTGAACGCGCATGTCATACAATAATTTTGTAGACAATCGTCAATATTTATGTACAAACTAGCTGAAATACCCGGCGTTGCTCGTGGTTCGCTAATTTTATCCCTACAAATGTTAGACTTACATTAGATACTACCTATAAAGAGCCCAAAGGAAAGAAAATTAAATACATAAACAAATAAATAATAAAAACACAATGAAAAATCACTGTTGAACAACCATAAATATCACAGGAAGAAAGCCAAGTAGAGAAAGTTGTGTGACTTTGTATTTCGATGCCAATCTCATACAAAATGTGTGAATTCTTTGTAGAAGAGGGAGTATCGAAAGAATTGTGATTGCATTTCATAAAAGAGAGGTGTGTAGAGAAAATAGTGTGAATGTAATGTGTTGCACTTCTATTTCAATCACAGAAAATTGTATGAATTATATGTTGAAGGACGAGTAGGGAAGGATATGTGAATGTGTTACGTAAAAGAAAAGCGAGTAGAGAAAACCATTGGATGTTACGTTGTATAATAAAATATATAGCATAGATACCTTTCCTATGAAGGATATATGTGTGTGTACCAAATTTTGGGATGGTCGATCAAGCGCTTTAGGAGCTCATAAAGGACAAATATATAAACACTATTTTTAAAGAGTATAGATAAACTAAACTACTAAAAAACTAAACCCCAGCGCAACAGCCCATGAAGGGCCAAGGCTTGCCGCCCAGCCGCTGCGTCCCCCTCATCTGCCCACTACAGGCGTCATTGTTGGGGTGCAGTACTGGAGGGTGGAATGTGGGTAGCGCCCCGAACCCTTCCAGCCAGTTATGCGGCCTTCTCGACCTGGGGCCGCTAGTTCTCCTCATGTAGCTCCTGAAGTGGTCCCCCAGGACCTAACGAGGCTGAGTGCACCCCGTGCCAGACCGTGTTGGTACCTGTGATCGAACGCGAGTCTTCCGCGCCTTCTTGTTACCTATTTCATATCTGTGATGGCCGGCGCGGCCGTGATGGTCACTTGTTTCTTTTTAGCATGACTGTTTACAACGTAACGAGTTACAAACAAATTGATGTGTTACACTTACATGACTTTCTCTGCGTACGTTTCTGCGAAATATTCTTGCAAACGCTTAATCTTCCATCTAATTCATGTTAATCGAAATAAACATTTTAGAAATGGTTTTATTATAGGCTTGTTGAGTTATAAGGGGAACGGAAGAATACGTTAGGTTTAACCGATAGTCAAGTCTTTTAAGAGCTGGTCGTTATGTGATAGCTTTACATTTTCTTTGTATATTCAGGACATAAAAAGGAAACAAATAAATAACAATTTCCCAGTTGAGAGAAGTGTAAGTATTGGGAAATTCAAAGTAACAAGGAATATATTGAAAGTCGTTCACTTAAAAAGAGAAACAGAAAAAAGGATATGACATAAATTGCGTGTTTTAACGAGACCAGCATGTTTAGTGCAGTAAGATGTCTATCTCTTAAGGTTTACCAGTTTTGCAAAGGTCGTTCGTAATGAAGAGTACTTAGGCTATTCCCAAGGAAATATAAGATACACATTTTATTTGGCATGAAAACATCTCAAACATATGGTACTTTAATCAAATCAGAGCTATTTTTGAGAAAATTCAAATTTGCAAAAAATGTTGCATGTAAAGGGTTGGGGAGTTTTTTACGAAAATTCGTGTTGCATTGTTGGAAGATGTTGAACTTAAAACCAAGTCGAGAGTAATGAATAACATTCTATATGACAATTTCAAACATTAGCATTTAAATAATATAGTAGTATTTTTGGTCGTCTCCTTAGCGCTGCTGCTTACCAAGCGGGAGTCACGGGTTCGATTCCTGGTACCGGCGTGGGGATTTTCTCCCTGGTACGGGATACACTCAGTCTCGTTAGGTCCCTGAGGGACTAGTTCATTGAGAAGTAGCGGTATACACTAACAGAGGTGCTGACTACGTCACACTCTCCAGACTGCATCCCACTCATGATGCCTGTAGTGGGCAGAGGTGGGGGACGCAGCGGCCGGGCGATAGACCTTGTCCCGGAAAGGGGTGCTCCATCTCGGGGTTAATTTTTTTGTATTTTTAATTTTTAAAATTTCGATTTCTATATCACATGCAAATATAATTAATTATCAGTATATAAAGTAAAATATAATTTTGTTGTCAAAAAGTAGCTATCAAAAGAAATTTACATTAAATTCAAAACAGGCTTGTAGTTGAAGTAAGTGGAAAAGTTTTTAAAATATAGTAATTTGACCTAAGGGGAGGTTGTAAGCTGCAAAATATCAATTTTTGTGTTTTTTGCTGATATTGCAAGTTTAACCCCTATTTTATTATAATCAACGCCTAAAAACGTGCCAGAGGTGTCTAAAATAAACGTAACTGTCTAAGGACGGACAGGAATTAAAAGTTACACATTCGTTAATTTTTTATAAAAATATGGAAATAACTTCTTAAAATTAACATTGTAAGCATAGAGCTTACTACCTCCACTAATGTTGATTGAGGTTTTTGTCAACTTATTTTTGTGCATATATTCTGTCCCATTTTATCAGGAACCACTTATTCTAGAGTAACGAAACTTGTAACACTCATTTCTGAGTTATTTGTAGTGGTACTAACTTTTTCTTATAACACTGTCACTAAAATCATGGATGCTAGAAATTCTTTTTATTAAAATGGGTGAGAAATATAATATATTCATTATAATTATTTTAAAAATATGATCAACATATCTAAGTAATATAAAAATTCAGTATAATTAGAAATCATTGATTTATACTTGTACCAAACTTCACAATTCTAGAGCAAATAGTTTCTCTGAAAAGTAGAGTTAAACTTCTTAAAATTAACATTGCAAGCATAGAGCTTGCTAACTCCATTAAGAAGCTACTCTTGCAATTTGTTACTATAATTCCAAATCATAGACAAACTGCTGAGTCGCGAAGTGACGAGAGGAAATCAGGAGTGACATTTCCTAAGACTTTTTCAGCGATAAAATAAGGTGATTTACCCCCAAATCATGCTTATTATAATAAAATATGTTTACTTTCAATGCAAGTGCTTTTGTTCTCGAAAACAAGTTAGAATCGTATGGTTGTGTTTCACCATCCTTTGTTTTATGATTGCCAGAATGCATGTAGTATAGGTTATCGCCTTCTTTTCAGAGAAAAGAGTGATAAGTGTTAATTGGGCACTTCACAGTGTTTTCCTGGCAGTCTTCTGCGTATCATTTCCTCATATTGATGCTCCAATGTTTTAGCATCTTGGCGCTGAGTCAATGTTACACGATATTCCAACATAGCGATGTCCAACCTTGTCTCCTTGGAGATGCTTACGTAATTAGCTGCTATTCCCCACCTTACTCCTTCAGGAGGAGGGTGAATCAGCTCTTGCTCGTCACGTGTAGGGACACTCTCCTCAGAAGAACTCTTCATTTTGGATGTTTTTTGCATAAATGGTAAACAGTAACACACAGACAAAATCTTACTAAATAAAAATGTGGATTTCGTTAAAACACACAATTTATGTCAAAAAGTTCTGTTTTCTTTTAAGTGAACCATTTCTGTATTATTTGTTTGAATTTGCCAATGCTTATACTTTTCTCAACTAGGAATATGTTATTCGTTTTTTTATCTCTTTGCCTTGCAAAGAGAACGGAATTTCAAAGGTGTCGCATAGCAACCAGGTCTTAAAACATGTCACTATCGCTTAAGGCCTACTGTATTCCCATGTTCCCCTTGTACCTATAAGGAAATTAGCAATAAGATATAACCAAACCGCCACTGCAACACAATTTCATGTTTGTTTAAGAATGGCAAGTCCTTATAAAATCCAAGCAGGTAATTCGCAAAGGTTAGACAACGCTAAATAGAACCATGGTCGCGATTGTTTCAAAAACAACATTGTTTCATGTAATGCTAGCATAAAAGCGACTTATTACACGGCAACAACCGTGTTAAATTACCCTATTTCTCGCACCACTGCCAGGAAATGATGACATGATTACCATGACAACAAGAGAGCAATATCATAATTTTCTGCAATGTACCTGTAAGAAAACCTGAAATCATCACTCGCAAACTGACGCGTTTTTCGTTTCTCTATCCACAAAATTTTCCATATTCTTTTTAGTTTCTCTATTACGTATAGTAAGTAGAGGAAATATTGTATTCCACCCAAAAATTCGATATCGAGATTTCAGCGGAAATATATGTTTTAAGGCCCCCTGAATCAAAAAAAAGCATTTTTAGAAAAAGGTGTGTGTGTGTGTGTGTGTGTGTGTGTGTGTGTGTGTGTGTGTGTGTGTGTGTGTGTGTGTGTGTGTGTGTGTGTGTGTGTGTGTGTGTGTATGTGTGTGTGTGTGTGTATCTGTGTGTCAGTCTGTGTGCAGCACAACTCGAAAAAGAAAAGTCGGTTAAAAACCAAAGTTGGTATTTAAGTTTAGTGTCTTTCAAGGATGCGACACGAAGATTTTGATGAATATTCCTCCACCCTACACTACCCTTTACATGGAAAATGTTTGGAAAATTTCGATTTTCTTGAAAATGGCTCCAACCATTTTGATTAAAATGCCATATGTTTGAGATATTTTTGTGACAAATGAAATATATATATCTTAAATTCTGACAAAAGCCTATGTAGTCGTATTTACTCTGGATGACTTTTGCATAAATGGTAAACCGTTAGAGATAGACCAAATTTTACTATACAAAAATGTAGATCTTGCTAAAACACAATTTATGTCCAGATACATTTTGTTGTAGAGAGGACCATTTTGGAGATATTCCTTATTTGTGTGAGTTTACAGTGAAAAGAGCGAAATTTGAAAGCTTTAAAAGATTTGACTATCGCTCAAAGTCTACTATATTCCCATATTCCCCTTGTACCTACAAGGAAATAAACAATAAGATAATTTGTACAAATATTTATCTCAACTAACATGAGGAAGATATAGTAATAAGAGTTTGTAAGAATGGTTAGTACAAGAGTTGGGAAAGTCATGTGAGTGTAACACATTAGATTTTCTTCTGTATAAGTGTTCTCAGATATATTATAGTTTTTCATTTAGCAAATTTGTTAATTATTTTTACGCATTTTAATGCTAAAATGTCATAAAACGTATGCACGTGTTCATTGTAACTGTCGTAAGTTCACTTTCACTCACACATTAAACGTATACAGGTGTCGCAAACAGTCACATTATTAACTATTAATAGCATTGGTCATTGTCTTGCAATTGGGGCATATTCGGAATACCTACTCCATAATGCAATACGAATAGAGTGACTTGCTTCAATACCACGGTATAGTAGTATGTGAAGCCGTAACAGGCAGAGAGTGTGTGTAAATGCTACATCCTATTTGAGCTGAGTAATATTTTATGAGACTGTGTTGCGAATTGGTCATTCTGATAATTATGGGAATACCACATTCTTCACGTGTTGGCAACATCCATTTTAGGACATAGGCAAGCGACAAAACTCCGAAAGTAGGAACCGCAGCTGGTTGCGTGTGTCCATACTTGGTGTAAATGAACGAAAATTGGATTAGGCAAGACAGAGACGTAGTACCTCAGGTGCGTGAAACAAGCGAACCGACGCGACGCGTGGGAGATAAACAAAAGACGCTCACATCGCACAGCTACGCGGTTCTTTACTTTAATGTGCTACCCACCTATTATTACATCAGAGAATATATAACTATAAGTTAAATATCTGATGTGTTGCACTCACATGACTTTCTCTACTCTTGTACTAACCATTCTTACAAACTCTTATTCCTATATCTTCTTCGTGTTAGTTGAGATAAACATTTGTACAAATTATCTTATTGCTTATTTCCTTGTAGATGCAAGGGGAATATTGGAATACAGTAGGCTTTGTGCGATAGTCAAATCTTTTAAAGCTTTGAGATTCCGTTCTCTTCGCACACGTGACATATAAAAAAATGAACGATGACCCATTTCACGAAAGTTCTAAGTTTTCCGAAACTCACACACATAACAAGGAATATCTCCGAAATGGTTCACCCTACAAGAAAATTTATTGAGACATAAATTGTGTGTTTTATCAAGATCTGCATTTTTTATATAGTGTGATTTGGTCTATCTCTAGCGGTTTACCAGTTATGCAAAAGTCGTCCAGAGTAAATACGACTACAGGGCCTATAGCCAGAAAATTCAAGATATGCATTTCATTTGTCATCAAAATATCTCAAACATATTACATTTTAATCAAAATCGTTAAAGTCATTTTCGAGAAAATCAAAATTTTCGAAAAATTTTCCATGTAAAGGGTAGTTTAGCGTGGGGCTATTTTCTTCAAAATGTTCGTGTCGCATCCTAGAATGACATTAAACTTAAATACCAACTTTGGTTTTTAACCGACTTTTTGGTTTTGAGTTATGCTGTCCACAGACACATATACGGACCTTTTTCTAAAAGGCTAGCAATAATAGTTAGCACTTTGAAATATTGAGCGATATATACTGTTACAAGTATGAGTGTTTTAGGAAAAGTGAGAAAAGGAAGTTTTGCTGTTATTAGCGAGTTTGGATTTGTGGACACTTGCAGTTTGACCAGGACTAGCAAGATGCTGGTACCAGGATTTGACGCCCCTATCTTACACAATAGCTGACCCTGTTTATGGCGTAAGGAAGAGAGTCAGGATGTTGACAAAGGAGCATACCTCCCTTCGGGAGCGGGCGGGATCATAAATATGTCTACTTGTTTTCTTCTGGAGAGTGTTTGGCGAGGATTTGTGTGCAATAAAACCATAGACAGACGCACACACTCAGGCGAACATTTGGAAAACACTTGCAGCAAGTGGCAGTATTGATATGTCACGTAAACACTTTTAACCTTTAGGCGGCTCCTTTGTCCTTTAATACAAATAAACTAAAGGAACGTGTCTACATGCAGGGTTTGCAACATTGCTATTACCATCAAAGTGAACCGATCCACTACGTCTTATGGCTTCCGGCCGGCAAACTTTTGAACTAAAATTGTATTGCACCCAAAACTCTACCACGTTTTATGGGACAATATGTTTTGACACTCCCTGAATAAATAGTTTCATGTGTTAAATTCATATAACTTTCTCTACCCATTCTTCAACAAGTACAGCTCACAAACCTTGTTTTCTATTATTATTATTATTATTACTATTATTATTATTATTATTATTATTATTATTATTATTATTATTATTATTATTATTATTATTATTATTATTATTATTATTATTATTATTATTATTATTATTATTATTATTATTATTATTATTATTATTATTATTATTATTATTATTATTATTATTATTATTATTATTATTGTTATTGTTATTGTTATTATTACTATTATTATTATTATTATTATTATTATTATTATTATTATTATTATTATTATTATTATTATTATTATCGTTATCGTTATCGTTATCATTATTATTATTATTATTAAATTATTATTATTATTATCATCATCATTATCATCATTCTTATCATTATTATTGTTGTTGTTATTGTTATTACTATTATTATTATTATTATTATCGTTATCGTTATTATTATTATTATTATTATTAAATTATTATTATTATTATTATCATCATTATCATCATTCTTATCATTATTGTTGTTGTTATTGTTATTACTATTATTATTATTATTATCATCATCATTATTATCATTCTTATCATTATTATTGTTGTTATTGTTGTTATTACTATTATTATTACTGTTATTGTTATTATTAATTAATTAAGCCGGTTTTACAATGAATAAACATTTTTTCGGCTCTCAAATTCAGAACCTTTAACAAATTTAATTTAACAGACTTTTCCATTCCTGTGTGTTCATCCAGATATCTGTCTTCCTCCATTTCCCATTCCCTCTTGGCCTCGTTGATTACTTGGATCCACGTTATATGTGGCCTTCCTTCTTCCTCCTTCCCTGCGGTTCCCAATCCATGATCAGCTTTGGAAGTCTTCCATCTTCCATTCTCCTAACATCTCCATACCCAAAAGACATTTTTTTTTATAATTACTTGAAAAATTCGTATTAATAATGTAAGTTACTGGTGTTTTCTGTTGAATATTATACTAAAAATTCGCATTCATTTTGCACAAAGTTTCGGGTAAAATTAGTGCACATAGACATTATTGAAATTAAAATTAACAAGTAAGTAATGTTATTGTAACATTATTCTTCAGGATTTCTAGAAATTAAAACATTTATTTTATTATTATTACTACATGCATCAGACATCAGGTACATTGTCCATCAATCAGTATCATCAAATTGCAACATACAAGTTGTGACAAATTTTTACTTTCTAAGTAGGGGAAGTATTGTATTCCACCCAAAAATTCGATGTCAAGATTTCACCGGAAATATATGTTTTGAGACCCCCTGAATCCAAAAAAAGCATTTTTAGAAAAAGGTCCGTGTGTGTGTCTGTGGGCAGCATAACTCAAAAACGAAAACTCGCTTAGAAACCAAAGTTGGTATTCCGAAATGCATGTTCATACTTTATCTTAGTCACATTTGAAAACACGCAAATTTGGCAACGGCGCACCTGATTCTTCCATAAGAATAACATGGTCCATAAGAGCCCCCTGTGCCTTCATGACGAGAAAATAGCTATAATTGAGTTCAGTTTTCAGATCGTGACTTTACGAGTTTCGTTGACAGTTGAACGTCCAGTGATATGATAGAGGGATGCCACATCTAAACCTTTCACATTCGTGCCACAGAATACTAATGATCGCGACTGTACAACAAAGGTTACGTCTGTGTTTCATCTCTCTCTGTCTCTCTCTCCATCTCTCCCTCCCTCCCCCCTCTCTCCGCCCCTCTCCCCCCCTCTCTCTCTCTGTCGAGGCCAGGGTGACATATTTTAACTGCACGTAAACACCCCCTTGCAGCTATTTTATGATACTTCACTTGTACCCCAAAACACAAAAAAGCAATATTCTCCAGCTGAGAAAGAAAAGAGGGGAATCTGTGTGTAAGGTTTGGCATTCTTTCAGGGACTCGACTCTCGTCTTGAGCACAATGGTGAGTTTTATGGTCCTTGGTTTGGCAAACCACAGCTAAACGATCTGGGATCGGACAACTCTATGCCCATGAGCTTCCATGTACAAAACAGAGGCAACGGTCGGAATGTTGCATCAGTTATATTCTTAGCTTGTCAGTATTAAGGGTACATATGACTGAATTTTCCAACTTCTATATCTTCTAATCAATTTTGATGAAATTTTGTGTGCATATTTATATTGTAACCATATTATGCTGTGCAAAGTTTCAATTCTGTACATTGCGTCGGTCTGGGTGGCTCAGTTGGTTAGACGCTGGCCTACTGATCCCAAGGTCGCGGGTTCAAATCCAGCCCAGACCAATGGTAAGTGTGCTTAAAAACGACAGCTCCATGTCAGTAGATTTACTGGCATGTTAAAGAACTCCTGCGGGACAAAATTCCGGCACGTCGGCGACGCTGATGTGATCCTGGCAATTGACAGCGTCGTTAAACAACAAAATAATTTTTTAATTTTTTTTTCTGTACATTGCTTGGTTCAAGAAATATTGCAAATTATTTAAATAAATTAATAGTCGCACTTAAAAAGTCCCTTGCGACAAAGTTTTCATCCAATCGTTCTAAAATTTTGTAGTGATGCACTTTAAACAGGGATAAATTAGAATTGTATTATGTTTTTATGTCTGGTTATTTGTTTGGCTTACAGAAAAATGTAAATATTTATATTTCATAATTTTTAAAAAATATGGAGTAACAGCCTGTTCTGAAGGATAAAAAACACACTAAAATCCATCTGATATCAAAACCCAATACAATTTTTATTTATAGCACATATTACTACATACTGTGCAAGTTTCAAGCCATTCTGATAAGAAATGCTCCGCAAGGAGCGTATTGTATAGAGCAAAATGCTGAAAAATTGCAAACTGAGAAAAAGGCAAAAGAAAATAAACTGACCTCAGAATTGCCCTGGACCTCAGATATGTCTCCCCCTCAGACCTCTTGTTTCTTTCTTCAGATGATATTTTCAATTACATTACAAATGGCAGTAGCCAATCATTAGCAAGTTCAAAATAGGAGTGAAGTGGCACAGTAACAGTGCACAATAACATTATATCGTAAAAGTGGGCGTATATGGACATTTAAATACCATGCACATGGAGTTAAAGGATAGCTTCTGTTAGCTTTAAAAATGGCGGAACTGAAAAAATAATGGATGCATATCATAGACGAAAGATTGTAATATTTTTTAACGCTTAAATAAAAAAATTCAATTTTTTTTACAAAAAATCGTCAAAACTCAGTCATATGTACCCTTAAGGCAATGTATCCATGAAATCTATGTGTTAGTAATTACAATACAGCATTTCATTGTCTATATCATCCTGTAAGGATACGCATCTGTGTAAAATGGCTAAAACTTTGAAAAATTGCCAAAAATGGATTTTTGTTTTATCAAATAGTGTAAATCTTCTTCTTTATTTTGATATGCTTATTACAGCCTTACGGCCTTTTTAACTGTGTCACGTGGCCGTCTAACGAAATGCTTGTAAGTGGCCATGTCCATTTAAATCCACACACTTCCATTATCCTTGGTATGACTTCAAACTTAGTTTTTCTATGTTTTTATTTTTAACACTATTTGCTCTTTAAATTGCTCCACATGATGCAATTTTCAGTACTTATGCATGAAATTTGGTGTATCTGCTTAGAAATAACATTAAAAATAAATGAGATAATTTTTTCATAACGTGAATGACTACTGAGTAATTAAATATTAAAGTTTACATTTCGACATTTAAATGAAAAAAATAATGAATTTAAAGTTTAAAATTTATTTTTATCCAAACTAATAACAATATTAAGAAATTATCTCATCAATTTGCTAACATTCTATTACAGAACATAACTGAAAATTATTAAGTTTTTCAAATCAAAATTGCATCATGGGGAACCATTTATACAAATATTAAAAAAATATAATAAAATATTATGTTAGCAACTAATCTGACTAAATGTATGCAATTTAGTACAGTTACTCCTTACTATACAGTGATTGTTGTGTTAAAATTTCAAATCAATCCAATGAACACTGTAGATTTTCAAAATTTCACAGATGGGTATCCTGAATTCCTGAACTAGTCTCTGATACTAGGCAAGCTCTGTAGATAAACTGACAATCACTGATGACGTTGTTTATGATGATTGCAAATGCAGCAGTAGTTCTTGAATGAAGGGGCTTGCCCTGTGACACTGTGCTGCATTCCTGTTCCGACAGTTTAATGAGAACTGTAAAGGCAGAAGCAAGAATGCACTTATTTCCTGTAATTCTTTATTTGGCTAAGTCGGTGATACGCGTCTCACATGAAATGAAATCGGACAAGCTGGCGAGAAAGTTGACAGTACGTGAAGATTGTTCAAAAGCCATGAGAACATCACCAACTTGCCACACTTCTATTTTAAACATATGATACCTATACTTACATTACAAATGCATCTTTCACCATCGAAAAGCACCGTTCTTCCCAACGCATACAGAAACAAAACACAATGCCTTTCGTTGTTCAAAGAAATTATGGTTACGAAAATTTATTTTCCTATACCTACTTCATTTTGACACAAGCCTTCCCTACAAAGGGAATAGTGATAGTCAAATGTTTAACAACTGCACGTCATATGCTGGTCTTAAACATTACACACCCTTTTATGCAATCGCAAGAAACAACTGAATACGGAAAAAATTTCAAAAGAGTGACAAAGTGTTGAGTAATTTCAATGATTAGAAATTCATATTTCGGAAATGTCTTGTGGCACAAAAGTAATTATTTAGAACTAACTGAAAGACGCGGCGTTGCCCGTGGTTTCAAAATTTGTCTCTAAAACGTTCGGAAAATTATTTAATATTTAATTAAAACTCTTAGGATACTATAAGGAATAAAGAATAAACTAAATAAATATATACCGGGAACATAGCGTCGCGAAGGGGGGGGGGCAAGGGGGGCCGCGCCCCCCCCCTTGAAAAGTAACAAATATAATGTACAACCAATTACCATTAGACTATTGTTTTAGTTTTGATGTAAAACAGTTTTTATTTAGTACAAATTAATACGTTTATCCGCAACAAATACTATAACCCACATATTTTATAGTTCTTGTCAACAGAACAATCATTGTTTGATTGGAAACTTCCAATATGTGCCCCCCCCCCCGAAAAAAGTCTGTTGGCTCCCATGACCGGAATTAATTATTTTGTTGTTTAACGATGCTGTCAATTGCCAGGATCACATCAGCGTCGCCGGTGTGCCGGAATTTTGTCCCGCAGGAGTTCTTTTACATGCCAGTAAATCTACTGACATGTAGCTGTCGTTTTAAAGCACACTTAAAAACTATCGGTCTGGGCCGGGTTTGAACCCGCGACCTTGCGAACAGTAGGCCAGCGTCTAACCAACTGAGCTACCCAGACTGACGTCCATTACCGGGAAGACACTATACAAAAGCACTATTTAACAACCACAAATACCAAGAAAAGCGAGTAGATAAAATCATGTGAATGTAATACGTTACATTTGTGTTTCGATTATATAGAAAAGGGTATGAATTGTTGTTGAGTGAGAAGATAAATATATGTGAGTGTGTTACGTAAAAGAAAAGTAACTACAGAAAACCCTGTGAATGTAAAAGGTTGCATTTCTATTTCAAACACATAGAAAGTGACATGAATTTTATGAAGAAGTAGTAGTAGAGAAAGAAAAGTGGTTGTACTTCCTAAAAGAAAAGTGAGTAGAGAAAACCATATGAATGTAAAACGTTGCACTTTTCATTTCAATCATAGAAAATTTTATGAATTGTATGTTGAAGAGTGAGTGGACAAAAGTGCAGCAAGGAAGCAAAAGAAAAGTGCTGTTTATACACACCATGAAGCTATTAACACAGAAAATGTGAAGTTGTTACATAAAAGAAAAGCAAATAGAAAACAACCACGTAAATGCGATACGTTACATTACTATATCAATCATACAAAATTGTATGAATTCTATGTTGAAGGGAAAATAGAGGACATGTGAATGAGTTTCATAAAAGAAAAATGAGCATAGAAATCCATTTGAATGCAGTACGTAGAAAATTGTACGAATTGTGTGTTGAAGAACGAGTAGAGAGGGATATGTGAATGTGTTACCTAAAAGAGAACACAGTAGAGAAAACCATGTAATACGCTGCATAGTAAAATGGGTAGTATAAAGACTTTGTCTATGGCAAACCATTTTGATTTGCCAATTTTCATCGCTTTGGGATTAATGGAATGGAGCCCATAAAGAACAAATAAACAAACGTTCATTTATATACAGAATGTCTCAAAAAAACACCGACAAGGCTTAATATGTTGTACGGGATGGCAAACTGATCGGTTTTTAAATAAGAGAACGTCGAAATTTGAGAACGAATGGTTGTGACAAATTGTTAACATTTGTTTTGGTATTTTAATACGGAAGGTACGCAGCCCTTTAGCCATCTGTGTACTGGGATGAACGATCTGAGCATAATAACATTCCTGCGCATGCACTAAATTTCTCCATAGAGTCCTTGGTACACATCCTACTGCGTTACTTGTGTAGTTTCCAGTACAGTAACGTTTTAACAGCAGTGCGACACGTACCAGTACATAGTTGTGGAAATGGCTGACATGAGCTCCAGCACACTTTGATGTAAATGTGCGGAATCACCTCAACGTCGCATATTGAAATCGATGGATTGGTATAGGTGAACCTGTTTCATAGCCAGCACGGCGTCAGATCCAATGCCTCTCGACTATTTTCTGTGGAGTTGTATGAAGAGTATGACACTCCTTTAACGTCAACGGAGGACCTTATCTCTCAGTTCTGTGGACCGATTGAAAATGTGCAAAGACAATCGCACGTATTGAGTCATGTCCATGAGATTCACCATCGCCGATATAGGCTCTGCACTGACGTAGGATATACACAGTTAGAAGTCCGTTTGTAATGTAGACAGCTCGATGTTGGGTTTATTGACGAAATGTGAACGTACACACTTCGATGCGCTACAGCGTCCAGACCGTGTATTTCCGGACAGGGGTTCCTATTTGAAAACCGATCAGTTTGCCGTCCCGCACAACGTACTAAGTGTGGTCTGTGTTTTTGGGACACCCTGTATATGTAGATAAGTTATGTGTTTTAAAGCGACCTACATTTTTGGGTGTAGTGATTTTCGTCTCGCTTAACATTTAGCAGTTACAGGATTCGTCCCGATTCACCATGACTTCAAAGGTTATTTATAGGACCTTCAGGTCTTTCATATATATGGTATTTTAATGAAAATTGTTGGAGCAATTTTTTGAGAAAATTGAACGTGTTGAAAAATATTCAAAATAAAATGTAGTTTGCTGTTGGGGAATTTTCTTGGATATTCCAGTCATGGCGGATTATCACCTCTTGGTTGCGGTATTATCGCTTTCTCCTTGCGGTTCCGCCAACCTAAACAATTCGTTTTTTTAGTTAGTTTGTTTATACACTCAAACGAGGAGTCTGATACATACAACTTTATATTTATGCTCTGTTTTTCATAACCTTGCCTCGTTGATATCCTTCTGCCTCCCTTTTCTAGCCTTTCCCCTGATCGATAATCTATATTATGATCATATAAAAAGGAAAATATGTATATGTGTGGGAGGGGGGGCGCTATAAAATTGATTTACAAAGCCCCTTGTACTTGAATATGAACATACTGGAGTTATAAAAGAACTTGATTTTCAGTCCAGAATGAGACGTAGAAGAAAATAATTGCTGTTACACCACAGAATACAAAACCTATTGTCAATGATACTGCTACAGTAAATAACCATGTAATATTTCTCTCAAGGTACACATTAGAGTTTTGAGGATCAAATCAAAATCGTTAGAGCTATAGGTGGCAATTAATCGCTAGAGCTATTTTTGAGAAAATACATTTTCTTACAATTCTGAACATCTCAAGTATGCAGAAGTAGCTTTAGCAACTGTAATTTTAAATAGAGCACATCTACCTTTAATGAATAGTCAATAACTCAATTTCCTTTTTTGGCACCAGCCATTTCCGAGATATTCTTTATTAATGCTTCGAATTGTTAAGTACTTTGTGATACTTTTGAAATTCAGTTGTTTCTCGCGATTGTACGTAAAGAGTGTAATTTTAAGGTCACTATATAACGTTCAGTTGTTAAACATTTGGCCATCACTATTCCCTTTGTATCTATAACAAAATGTGTAATGTAACTATTTCTGGAAAGTTTTATGTTAAAAGGAAGTAGGTAGAAAAATAAGTTTTCGTAAGAATACTTTCTCTACTTACTAATAAACAATGGAGAAGGTCTTGCGAATATAACACATCAGTTTTTTATATACAGAATTTTGGGGATATTAATGCAGATATTTATAATTTATATCTCAGTATGTATCTATTCCGATGTGTTTTTTGTTTTGGTATAAGTTTTCCCACAAACCAATCACAAAATTTACTGCTTGATGTTTTTTTGCTTGGTCGTAAGTACACCGCGAAATGAACAACGCCTGTGAGATAGACTAAACGTTTTGCTTCACACCTCGAGGCGTGGCACACGAGTCTAGGTATTGTGAGGTCATGGGGCTTGCAGAAAGCGTTGAAATTCAGTTCCAATACACCATTCGTTATCACCAGACAGGCCCACTCTGCCTGTCACGCCTTTATGAAGCACTAACTGAACTGAAAACATACTAATCTTAATAAGTAAAACTGTAATTCCGCAAATGAAGCAAATATTGTTCATTTCACTGTCCCCAATTACATTCGAAATATTTACAGTTTACTCCTGATACTCTGTATAGACATTCTTGGTTTCCATCCGGGTTTGAACCCATGAACTTTCGGCCTACAACAGACTGCCTTATATAACAGGCATTATGAGCGCAGTATCTGCATGAGTAATTTCCGGTAGAACTAGTGGTACAGGTTGTGGAGATTCTAATCTTGTGAAACGTTCATATTTTATCGGCAATTAAGCCAAGAAAAAGATTACATAAATGCACTTTATAGAAATAACTTTTACCGTTCAAGTAAACACACAGCCCTGCTGCAGACGGCCGTGGAAGACTTGATTTCTAACACGACGTAGCGATGCACTGGCTTATGTTTCGCAAGATTGGTTGCCTTGGTAACGGATTACTGACTTCTAAACGTGAAATCAAACCAATGTTTTCAAACGTATCGTATTTCAGAACGACATTCTTTTATTTTTGGGCGTTTTCTTTTGTTCCTTCTCATGTTTAAAAGTGTGACCCGAGTCGTTGGAAGAGCGTGTTTGTTTACATCTCTTCTTGCAGATTCTGGAATAGTACACGCATTGTTATTTTATAACTATTACTAGGGCTCGGAAGTTCATGCCCTAAAAAACACTGAAATATGCATGCAAATATGCTCTTAAAACCTTGAAAATATGCCAAGAAATATGCACTATTTGATTAAAACAATTAATGTCCCTTTGCAGTAGACAAGACGAGTTAGTATAAATAATAAATAAAGTTATCTTATTCCTTAGAGGTTGAAGCAGAAGTGGTCCCGCTGCTAGTATTAACTGCTAAATTGCAGTTCACAACCAACACTTTACACAAATTTTCAACTGTAAAACATCGTCTGTTGTCTCGCAAAACACTTTTGTAACGTGAAAAACTTCTCTCCACGTCACAAGATGTTATCGGGGCATATTTAAATGATGTTAACTGCTTCACAGAGAGAGTCAAGTCTCTTGGTGAGACATGGTTTTCTTTCGAGGATGTCTCGAATACCGCACATCTGTTTATAACCAGAATTTTTTGAAATTACATAATTCACTTTCTCTGTCACTTTTTGTTCTATGCTACCAGGAACCGAACTTAGATCACATATTGTTGCAAAGGAGATCCTACAGCTTGAAATGCCGTTATGGCTGTTGGTAAGAAAGAAAAATGGGCAGATATGAAACTAAGATCCTCTTTTAACCCAGTGCCTGACAGAATATTTTGCACAGTTTCTATTGATGAAGCATCTTTCGAGTCCAATGAATTAACAACCTCTTCGGCTATTTCTATGTGCTCAGCATAATATAAAACTGCATCGACCCATGTTCCCCATCGAGTTAACACTGGTGCAGGAGGAAGTCTGATATTAGTTGTTGTTGACCTAAACAACTTAACTCTTTTAGGAGATTTAACAAAAATTATCTTCGTACTGGACACAAATCTATCTACTAATGGGAAAGAACCATTGTCTCAGAAATGCTACCAATATGAAAAATATTATACAGATGAAAAAATAAAAAAAGCATAAAAATCTTTAAAATATGCAATATAGGGGCAATAATATTGAAATCTTCGTGAATTGCATCATCATGTGCAGTACTGCCAATATGAAAAATATTATCCAGATAGAAAAAAGTAATAAAAAGCCATAAAATCATTAAAATATGCAATATAGGGGCTATAGGATTCAAATAATATGCATTTATCAAAAATCAAGAAAATATGCAGTTATATGCACCATAAAATCATGTCCAAATAACTGAAAATTCCATAATACGTGCACATAATGTAAAAGCATACATTTTTAACTCCTATGAAAAAACATGCAAATGCATGAACTTCCTAGCCCTAATTATAATACTACCGAGTTACTATATTCAATATCGGCTCATTAAGTCCAATAATAACAATGAATATTATCCATATTTCAAATTCTGAGAAGATGAAAACATTTTAAGGTATTCTTTTCGCTGAGGAACGAACCTCAATACATTATTTAACTAGAATAATTAAGATCTGGATCTAGAATTACTTACCATGATATCAGGTTGTGCTAATGACAGCGTACATCAGTCATAAACAGCTGGCCACTTCCCGCCCAGGAAGGGGACGGTTTGCTTATCAGTTCAACACGCCAGGTGAGAACAAATGAAGTGCTAAAGTTTCATTTACGGATTGTATGGAGGCACTCTCATTATGTCAGATATGAATACAAATTATTCCATATTTCGTGCAATTTATGATGCTAAGATTGTATAATATTTATTTATGATGCAGTGTGAAAAGTAGTATTATTTTGCGAGTTCTCTTTTATATGTTGTTCTTTAGACAGCCTGGTGTTTGTAAGTTAACAATAAAATAATGATTCCACGCCTAAAGAAATGGTGTCCACAGTAACATCAACCGCAAGAATGTATGTTTTGTTGATTTGCTATCAGTACTTACCTTCCACCAGTCAATGAAGTAATTATTTTGTAATAAAACGACAAAAAGTACTGTCCAATTACTTTTTTTGTCACTTTGTAGTCTTCTAAACTTTTATGTCCTTATGTGTGTAGAAGGGTAGATATATCCAGCTACTGCCCTCAGGAACTTCAACTCTGCTGCTTCAATTCTTGTCCTACTCATATTCCAGTTTTCACCTTCAAATGTTCCCATAGGCACTCTCACTTTATAACATTTCATTTGTTTTTCCTTTAACGTCTTGTTTTTCAGTGTTCACCATTCATTTGCCTCAATGTATTTAATTTTATACTCAGATCTTCGTTTTTTGCTATCTAGATAATTAAAACTAGACTTGTTCTATTATTTCTTCACCAATAACTATCTTATTTCTTACATGATTTATCTCTTTAAAAGCCATTGATTTTGTTTTGGCTGTTGAAATCAAGTTACATGTTTCCATGATATTTTTCACGTTGTTCACACTTTTCTGTTTCCTCAGAAATAACCTAATCGTCAGCAAATAATATTGTTTTAAGCGTGTATGTATTTATTCCAATACCCCAAGTAGAACAGGTTTCCCACTCTTTAAGTGCTTCGTCTAAATAATTATATCAAATAACCCTGGCGACAAAGGGCATCCCTGTTTAACACCTTCTGCTTTTCCTCTAATATTAACCCCATTGTCAATCTTAGTTATTGCATTATTATATAAACTCTGACTCGGATATCCTTTAATTTTCATTATAGTCATAATTTATTTAGGAGAACCCCATCAAAAGTTTTTTTCATAATAAAAAATAATATGAATGACGCAAAATGAAATTCTACTCTCTTCTGCACTTATCCCTACACTATAAATACACAATAGGCACGAGATCGTGCCTTCCTGAAGTCATATTGTTCTTCCTGTGATTACTTCACTAATGACATTCAATCTGATTCAGATTATTTTTGCATAATAATGTAATTATAATACTGTAATGTAATAATGTATTTTTTTTAAATCTATTGTCTTACACTCACATGATTTTCTCTACTCTTGTACTAACCATTCTAACAAACTCTTATTCCTATATCTTCTTCGTGTTAGTTGAGATAAACATTTGTACCAATTATCTTATTGTTTATTTCCTTGTAGGTGCAAAGGGAATGTTAGAATACACTAGGCTTTGTGCGATAATCAAGTCTTTTAAAAGTTTCAAATTCCGTTCTCTTTGCACACTTAACATATAAAACACTAAATAACGATTTTCCATTTATGGAAAGTATAAGTACTGCAAAACTTATAGAAATTAGCAATATCTCAAAAATACTTCACTCTACAAAAAAATTTACTTCGACATAAGTTGTTTGTTTTAACGAGGTGTATATTTTTGTATAGTAAGATTTGGTCTATCTCTTATGGTTTACTAGTTATACAAAAGTCATCAAGAGTAAACAGGAATACATAGGCTATAGCCAGAAAATTCAAGATATGTACACATTTCATTTGCAATAAAAATATCTTAAGCATATGGCATTTTATTCAAAATCGTTAGATATTTTCGAGAAAATCAAATTTTTCGAAAAATTTTGCATGTAAAGGGTAATTTAATGTGGAGGAATTTTCTTGAAAGTTGTTAAACTTAAGGATACCCATCTGTGAAAAACGGCTAAAAATTTCCAAAATTGCCAAAAATGGATTTTTGTTTTATCAAATAGTATAAATCGTCTGCTTTATTTTGATATGCTTTTTACAGCCTTACGGCCTTTTTAACTATGTCACGTGGCCGTCTAACTGATTGTCTGTAAGTGGTCATGTCCATTTAAATCCATACACTTCGATTATCCTTGCTATGACTTCAAACTTAGTTTTTCCACGTTTTTATTTTTAGCACTGTTTGCTCTTTAAAATGCTCCACAAGATGCAATTTTCAGTACTTATGCATGAAATTTGGTGTACCTGCTTAGAAATAACATTAAAAAGAAATGATGAGATAATTTTCTCATAAAGTGAGTAACCGCTGAGTAATTAAATATTAAAATTTACATTTCAAAATTTAAATGAAAAAAATAATGAGTTCAAACTTCAAAATTTATTTTTATCCAAACTAATAACAAGATTAAAAAAATTATCTCATCAATTTGCTAACATTCTATTACAGGACATAACTGAAAATTATCAAGTTTTTCAAATCAAAATTGCATCATGGGGAACCATTTATACAAATATTAAAAAAAATATAATAAAATATTAATATGTTTGCAACTAATCTGACTAAATGTATGAAATTTAGCACAGTTACTCCTCACTATACAGTGATTGTTGTGTTAAAATTTCAAATCAATCCAATGAAAACTGTAGATTTTCAAAATTTCACAGACGGGTATCCTTAATACCAACTTTGGTTTTTAACCGACTTTTTGTTTTTGAGTTATGCTGTTCACACACATGGACCTATTTCTAAAAATGCTTTTCTTTTTGGATTCAGGGGGCCTCAAAACATGTATTTCCGGTGAAATCTCGACATCGAATTTTTGGATACAATACTTCCTCTACTTGCTATATCTACGTAGTAGAGAAAGTAAAAATTGGGCAGATCTTTCGTTGTCCAACACAATTTCTATAACATGTTAAAATGTTTAATAGTGTATTTTTTAATTCCTTAATGCATATTTTGTAGGTTATATATTTATATTATCTTCACCGGGTCATATTTTATTATTATAGCTTGTTAAGATGTTTTCAAATTCTTCTTGCTCTACTACGTCTAAGATTTCGAGACTACACTTTTTTCAAGAGGAAAGTCGTTATTCGTCCCTTTCCTGGTCATGCGAAGGCAATGGCATTTCAAAGCCACCACATAGAGACTAGCTATTAAGGGGAGTTAGGGGTGAGTTTAGGAAATTCTGCAATTTGTATGCTAGCTGCACCAAATTTTAACCACGTTAATATGGTGTTTAGATATGCAGCTGTACAAAATTTGAATTATGTAAGTCAAATAGTTTTTTAATTAAAAACTTTTAATTGATTATAAAGATACTCTGATTAAAAATGCTCCTTGCGTAACAACTTTTGTATGTTTGGCATGAAACTTGGTGATCTGAAGCTTCATCCACTTAAAAGTCATAATTGCTCTGGATTTTGATTTTACACCAGTACTTAGTATCTAGAAATTTTTTAATATGTCTATTTACAGATTTCAGGTTTTTTTAACTTTCCATCGGCACTTGAATGTGAATATGTCCAAGATTACTTGGCTGATATCAAAACCCAGAGCAATTTTGGAGCCTTATATGAATAAGAACACATCCTGAAATTTTCAAAAGAATCCCTTAAGAACTCTGTCGCAAGGAGTTTTTGAGTTGCGTGAAAATGCTGAGAAAAAAGAAAGTGAGAAAAACAGCATTAAACTTTTAAAACGTTGTAACCCCATCGGAGGTGTGTTGCAGCATAGGTTTCACTTTCTGACCTCTTATCCTCTCCTGTACTGACAATTTCTGCAATTTATGAGCTGCTCTTATGTGCATTTGTTTCTCTGGCACTGCATTTTCTACTCTGAATACATCGTCTAGCATTGCACTTCTGACAAATGCATATTGCTCCGACTGAAATTCTTTCATTCCTAAGACTATTCAACACTTGAATTGACTTCACACACACCCCATATTAAACTCCATGACAGTTTTCAGTACTGCAAGTTCAAGTTTATTCCTAGACACACACCTATTTTGGACAAATAGCTCCCACAACATTGTGAAGAGATACATTCGAGTTCTGTGTCCTACCCTTGGCATAGTCTTCTAGCAGCTGATCAGAACCAAGTCGCTGATCCGGAGGTTCAATTTTAGTTACCACTTCTGGAGACAACTTGCAGGACATTTTCTTGTGATTTTGTGGATGCAGATTGAGGATAATTTACATGATTGAGTTTCTGATCCGTCGATATTCAGTCTTGGTGGGTGCGTACGCCTAACCACCAGCCATTTAATCACTATGCACCACTATTTAAAAATGGCCGCCAGAACTTTAAAAATGGCGCTGGCATGAAAATCATTGCACTTTTTAATAGACAAAACATTGAACAATTTTTCAACATAAAAATCTAAAAATCAACTTTTTTTACCAAATGGGCCAAATCTCACCCCTAACTCCCCTTAAAATATCTGACTATCATATAAGTCTACTGTATTCTTATTCTCATTGTACCTGAAAGGAAACAATTCCTTTTAACGCTTATCTCAATTAACATTAAGTAGAGATAAGAATAAGGGTTTTTAATAATAATTTGTTGAGAATGGGTAGAGAAGGCTGTGTGAATGATAATACGTATGGGATATATTTTATTATTTAATGGCCCTTTTGTGCATTTCTAATGTACTACAACACTTCCTCTATCTACTATGAACAAGTGGCAGAGAAAACAACAAAACATCAATATTTCTAACAATTGTTTCGAAAAGCGGTCTATTTATGGTTTAACAAGGTGCTATTTTAAGAACCTTTACGTAACGTTAAAAATTCAAAAGATATTACATATTATTGTACCGTCAGTGACAACATTAATTGCTTGTTTGCTACTGTGAACTGACTTCTATTTTATCAAGTTGACAGGTTAACCTTCATTAGACTGTCTCAAGGCTCCACGCGCCCATTATTACAGAGCATGAAAAAACCAAACATGTCTGTACTTGTAGAAATGTTTTAAACATAACTCACTCCGCAATAACAATATGATATACTAAATGCCAAATGCAATTATTATACGCTGTAGGTATAATAAATTGTACACGTGTTATTATTAAGAGAATATCTGATGTGTTGCACTCACATGACTTTCTCTACTCTTGTACTAACCATTCTTACAAACTCTTATTCCTATATCTTCTTCGTGTTAGTTGAAATAAACATTAGTACAAATTATCTTATTGCTTATTTCCTTGTACGTACAAGGGGAATATGAGAATACAGTAGACTTTTAGTGATAGTCAGATCTTTTACTGGGAGTGAAATTTTGGTCAAAATTGTCAAAAAGTCGAAAATTGTTTTTTTACCTTAAAATGTTGCTGGAACACCTGTGCATTTGGATCAGCTAACATTTTTCATATCCCCCACTCCATGTGGTCATTACGGCCCAGTGCTCTTCCCTTAACGTACACAGCATGTTCCTATATAAAAGCCTGTTTTTCTCAAAACTACATTTCTGCACATTCCAAAAGAAGGTCGCGCCTGAGTTTTGCTTCAAATTCAATGAAAATTTCCAAAAGTATTCATAAATAGCACCTAAACAAAACTATGATTCAATATTGATGTTATCATTAACATGAATTCCAAAGCCAGTTTTTTGTATGAAAAAAATCAACAATTTTTAAGATTAAGTTTTGTTTTTTATTACAAAAAATATGTGCAGCATAATCAGCAAGCGTATTTGAAATATCTCTTCATACAATTGTTACCAATGTTTTAGAGTATCAGTTCTGACAATATAAACCAATTTTGAAAAGTGAGTAGAAGCTTCTTACATTTTGAAAATGAGCCTATTAAATTCCTAAAACAATTTATATATCATAAACGAATTATCCAATGTTAATGAAATTTAGTGTACATGCTATTCTCATATAAATACAAAGACAGTAAAAATTTTAGAAAAAGCTATCAAGAAATGTGGAACTTTGAAATTTCATTCTCAGTGTCCCATATGCCGTTCTCTTTGCACGGTTAACATATAAAAAATGAATAACGATGTTTCATTTCACCAAAGTTTTAAGTTTTCCGAAAGTGACACAAATAACAAGCAATATCTCCGAAATGCTTCATACTATAAAAATGTATTTAGACATCAATTGTGTGTTTTAGCGAGATCTACATTTTTTTTTTTTTTTTTTTTTTTTGTAAATCTCTTACGGTTTAGGAATTATTCCAAAGTCATCTAGAGTAAATACAACTACATGGGCTATAGCCAGAAAATTCAAGATATACGTTTTATTTGTCATTAAAATATCTTAAAACATATGGCATTTTAATCAAAATCGTTAGAGCCATTTACAAGAAAATCAAAATTTTCGAAAAATTGTCTATCTAAAGGGTAGCTTAGGGTGGAAGAATTTTATTCAAAATCTTTGAGTGGTATCCTTAAAATACGTTAAATTTAAGTAGCAACTTTAGTTTTTAATCGAGTTTTGGTTTTTCAGTTATGCTCTCCACAGATCGACAGACACACGGACCTTTTTCTAAAAATGCATGTTTTGGATTCAGGGGCCTCAAAATATATATTTCCGGTGAAGTTTCGATATCAAATTTTTGAGTAGAATACAATACTTCCTCTACTTACTAGTAGAGAAAGTAAACAAAGCGTGTATGTGAAAGTCTTTGAGAGTGCACTAATCTTGATAGTCTGGACAGTTTTGTTTACCAACACAAATTGCAAATAAACATTCCTCTAAAGATCTATCAAAACAATTAAAAAATGCATCCAGTAACTCTATATTTGTACGTTCACAAAGACAGACATGAATGTTTTATAGGTGTAAGCTTTCCTGGAGAAACGCTATGACTTAATGACAACTTGTCGAGTGGGACTTAATACCTCCACTGACGGGGCACCCCCGGGAGGATGGATGAGGTGAATGGATCCTAAGAGCCGCCGGGACGTTGTCATGACAGAGCAGAGGGTAAGGTCCTTACATTTTCCCAGTTAGAAGCACCTTGGCGGAGGCTGGTTAGCTACCTATTGGGGGCCCGGAAATCAGTGGCTCGGCTTCCAATCCCTGCTCCTGCCGTGACGCTCGCCGACGCTTGCAACCCTGAAAGAAACCTAACGGGAAATAAAATGATTATGTGACGAAATGGAGGGGCAGGAAATTCGCAGAATATGGAAATACTTCACAGTATTCGTCTGTCGACTCCGGGAAAACTCCGAAAAAAGCCCATGCATCAGGAAGGTCTATCACGGGGATCGAACTCACGACCTCCCGAATAGGCGGTGCAGACGTTACCGCCTGAGCCATCCCGTTCAGTAAAACCCTATAGAGTAAAAGCCTATAGAAGTGCGAAAACATGCTTCGAAAAAGACCCAGAGTTTTAGTTGACGATCTGCATGTAAAACAAAAGAAATGCCACGGATATTTCGTTCCAAGCACAGGAAAGCAAAATAGAACCTTATCTATTTATAACTCATACACATGCAATACCAATGCCAAAATACTTGATTAACCCACATATAAGAAAGCTTTGATTTATTTTGTTTGTGCTTTTGTAATGAAGTTCATTAAGTTCGTTAAATAACAACATTCAACTAAAAATTGAAACCTTTATCTTATTTCTAAATGAGTGAATATACCTAACTCGAGGATGCTGAGTTCAGTGGCGTAATTAGTTTTCCTCTAGCACGTCACAGGTTTTGCACACAGAGCACTACTACAAATGTAGTAGTAACAAATTTTGTAAGACAATTGGTATTTGAAATGCACACAAACTTAAAATTCCAACTGTATTTGGTAATGCATGTGTGAGGATGTGTGTAAGAGAAGCTAAAAAATCTGATGTGCTGCGCTCACATGACTTTCTCTACTCTTCTACTAACCATGCTTACAAACTCTTATTCCTATATCTTCTTCGTGTTAGTTGAGATAAACATTTGTACAAATTATCTTATTGCGATAGTCAAATGTTTTAAGAGTGGTTTCTATATAACTACTGAAATTCCGTTCTCTTTGCATGACTACGAGATAAAAGAATGAATAACGACCTCCCATTTGAGAACGGTCTATAAGTATTCCAAAATTCCTATAAATAACAAGTAGAATCTCCGAAATGATTCACTTCAGAAAAAAGATGATTTGGTATAAATTGTGTGTACATTTTTGTATAGTAAGATTTCGCCTATCCCTTACGGTTTACTAGTTATTCAAAATTCATCTAGAGTAAATAGGAGTACATGGGCTATAGCCAGCAAATTCAAAATATACAGTTCATTTACCATAAGAATATCTTACACATTTTAATCAAAATCGTTAGAGCCCTTTTTGAGAAAATAAAAATTTTCGAAAAATTGTCCATGTAAAGGGTTATGTAGGGTGGAGGAATTTTCTTTAAAATATTGGTGTTGCGTGTTTGAAGTATATTAAAGTTAAATACCAACTTTGGTTTTTAACTGACTTTTCGTTTTTGAGTTATGCTGTTCACAGACACAAGCAGACATAAACGTACATGGACCTTTTCTAAAGTGCTTTTTTTAATTTAAGGGGCCCCAAAAACAGAGATATACGGTGAATTTTTGGGTCAAATACAATACTACCTATACTTATACGTACAAGAGAAAGTAAAAATATTTCAGAATGAAGTCATTCATTATGTTTGGTGATTTTCCTTTGCATGGTGTTTCATAATGGAACATAAACATATTAATCACTATCTCTTGATCAACAAATTATAGTTGAATACATACTGAAGTAACATTACTTCCAGGTAGTTGCAGTGTGTAGTAAATTGTTAACAGGTTAGCTGAATGAGTATGGTTAGTTAATGTTGGTGTCATTTAGACAAAGGAAGTTGTCCTGCCATCTAGCAGCAATTTCCGCTACTTATGACGTAATAAATATCATAGCAATAATATATTTTATGTTAAGGAGAACATTTTATATCAAAACAGAAATAGATTAAGGAAACCTAAAATTTATAATTACTTTAAAAACCTGACGTGATACAGCAATTTGGATTCTCGTCAAAAATACATAACAATGTACTAGATAGCACATTCCAGATGCAAAATGGCTGTTAACTACTGTAATTGTACAAAGAGAGACAACAGAAATCAGCGAGGGGGTATTTCTTAATTAACAACTCATAAAATGTCGTTCTTGATGCTCACAGGCTGTATCTCTGTTTCTGTATTATGTAAAAACTATGTACCTTTTATTTTATTAACCACGAGGCCAGTGAGAGGATACAAATCTTTAAAATATGAATTACTATATTTATTATTCTGCCTCTTCCGGAATAGAGCATCTAAAATGGGTCACGTGGTTCTTTATACTTCTAACCTGACCCCTGGGAGAGAGGGATGAGCAGAAACCCGAAAGGTGACACGTGCGCCAACATGGACAGCTTCTTTAACATTTTCTGTTAGAACGCATCTTGACACTGTTCAATTCCCTAAAGAGAAGTCTTCCCGGAGGTAGGATCTAGTTGAGCAATCCAACCGATGCCGGACAGAAACCTCCACCGCCCAGCCACAACGCCCAGAACGTCACCTGGTCCTTCAACTCTAAAAGAGAGGATGATGAAAGTAGTTATGGGTAGGAATGTCGTGGTGGGAAAGGAGCCACCCAAGATTCTTTTATCGGCCGAGAAAACCACAAAAAACCCATGGTTGCCAGGAATCGAACCCAAAATCTCCCGAATTCGAGCCTCACGCGTTACCACAGAGCCACTTCGTTCCTTTGGAGGAAGGATAAGGAAGTCAGAGGTTCCGTCGAAGTTTCACATTCTGTGGTGCGTCGTCCTTTGTGGTTTAGGGTTAGACTTTGCTTCCCAAGGTCACGGCTTCAAACTTGGCGAAGGACGATGTATCTTTTTTTCTGGCTTACAGATTCTTAGCATGGGATCGGAAGTAAAGCCCGGGGTGTTGTGTGGAACATTTACGACACGTAAAAGAACCTCAAGCCTAATCAAGGGGCCTCTGAGCAAAATCAAGCGGTCTTTCATGCTCAATAT
Organism: Tenodera sinensis; assembly: GCA_030765045.1. Taxonomy (NCBI): domain Eukaryota; kingdom Metazoa; phylum Arthropoda; class Insecta; order Mantodea; family Mantidae; genus Tenodera; species Tenodera sinensis. The sequence continues at coordinate 366,033,680 of CM060964.1, read as the reverse complement.
AGAATGGGACGCTGAGAACCATAGCAGTTAAAAGTGTTCATAAGTAAAAACTGAAAAAGATTGACCTTTCGCGTGAATTATTAGAAATCGCCGGGGTTTGCGAAATTAAGTGCTAACGAGAATCAGTCACTATAAAAATCGTATATATATATTTGCATATTAGGAAAGGACGGAGCTGTATAAAATCAATTGTTCATTCCTGTTTAAAAGGCTAACCTTGTAACGTAGAGTAAGTCAGTTTTTAATACAGAATGCATCTGTATCTTTATTGCTGTCAAATATTACAGAGATATCATACCAACATAATACAGTAAAAAAAGTTCATATGAACATGGGTCTGTTAATCATTTGTTGGAGGCTTTTTAAAGATTGTTTGCCTACGTTGGCACCAATAGTAATTAACTGAATTACATTGTTGTCCACTGATTGGTTGTCGTAATACACAGAAGACAGATATTCACTACATGTATGTCCTTGTATATGTGAATACACTACAAACACGTGAATTTGATACAGAAATTCGCCTCAACAGTTACCTACCTCATGAACATTATCTCCAATATACCAACACTTAAGAGAGAGTGGTTCATTTCAGAGGAGTGTTTCACGAGACCAGGAGAAGTACGAAGTATTGACTGTCAAGAACGAGTTCTTTGTGATGTAAATTCATAAGATAACACAAGACAGATTGCAGTGATGGAAGACATTAGTCACACGACTATCTGAATAGTTTTACATGAAAATCTTCTGTACCCTTATCACCTTCCGTAGGTGCAAGGTTTAAATGTGACAGACTTTGAGCCAGAACGAACTTTCTGCCATTACCTCACGTTACAGTATAATGTTATGTTAATGTATTTCTTAGCATATCCCTTGTTCACTCACGTCGACATCTTGAATGTTTATAATATTCATAACTGGGCCTATGAAGTACAATAGAACAGACATGAACAAAAGTTCTATATAATCGTTTGGAGTGGAATCATTCATAATCATCTTATTAGTTTGCCATTTCTTTATCCGTGTCTGAATACAGAGACGCATATACCTACAGTTTATGAGAAATGAGTTGCATCATTTAATTAATGATGTGCCCCTGGCCATCGTCCAGCGAATGTGGTTTTTAAATGATGGTGCACCGACTCATTTCAATCGGGTACTACCTATGCCATTTCTTGAATGACAAAATTCCATTTAGATAGATTGGTCGTGTGATTCATTAGATGGCCTACTCGATCTCGTGATTTGAATCCAATGAATATCTTAATTTGGGGACATTTAAGGCTCCTGATTTATGCAACTATTGACAATCTGAGAGAACGTATCCACACTGAATTTGAACAAATACGAAACTTCTTCCAATGGCGCTACAGCCCAAAGCGGGCCTGACCCTTCTTCATCCGATACCTCCAGTCATATCTGTCCAAGGCTATCTGTTGCCAATTTTTGAATTTTAGGAGTTTGATTTCACTGAATCCATCCACCTTTTCCTACATTTACCTCCAGGTCGTTTTGCAAACATCACTCCTGTCATCACTTTCTTAGGTATCTGTCCCTCATCCATTCTTTGTACATGTTCTGGCCACTGTAGTCTTGTTAATTTGGCCACAGTGGACAGTTGCAATTCTTTGTAAAGGCCACATATTTCCTTGTTGTACCTCATTCTCCATATTCAATTCTCGTTTATAGGCTGTCTTGTGGTTAGTAGTTGGCTCTACCAAGGCTAGGGGAAGAAAGCCCTATCACAAATTACCTGGACCTCCAGTTTGGGGGTTGTGGCGGGTGGTTAGTGTCCCCCCTTGTAAAACACCAATCACTCAGGAATCTAATCAGAGGCCTCGGAATGGAAGGATAAACCGGAAACAAATACGAAACACTCCAGGAGTCAGTGAAGCAGAAGGAAGCCATTTTTTATTATTTTTTAACTCAATACTTGATTTGCAGACCCATCTTCATGTTAACTTTTTACTTTCTCTACTGGTACGTAGGGGAAGTATTGTATTCCACCCAAAAATTCGATGTCGAGATTTCACCGGAAATATATATTTTAAGACCCCCTGAATTCAAAAAAAGCATTTTTAGAAAAAGGTCCGTGTGTGTGTCTGTGTGTCAGTCTGTGGACAGCATAACTCAAAAACGAAAAGTCGGTTAAAAACCAAACTTGGTATTTAAGTTTATTGTCATTCAAGGATGCGACACGAAGATTTTGAAGAAAATAGCTCTACCCTAAACTACCCTTTAAATGGAAACTTTTTCGAAAATTTTGATTTTCTTGAAAATGGCTCTAACGATTTTGATTAAAATGTCATATGTTTGAGATATTTTAATGACAAATGAAATGTATATCTTGGATTTTCTGGCTATAGCTCATGTAGTCGTATTTACTCTGGACGAATTTTGCATAACTGGTAAACCGTTAGAGATAGAGAAAATCTTGCTGTACAAAAAATGTAGATCTTGCTAAAATACACAATTTATGTCTCAATAAAATTTCTTGTAGGATGAACCATTTCGGAGATATTCCTTGTTATGTGTGTGAGTTTCAGAAAACTTAGAACTTTAGCGAAATGCAACAATGTTGTTCATTTTTTATGTTAATCATGCAAAGAGAACGGAATCTCAAAGATAAAAAAGATTTGAATGTCGCACAAAGCCTTCTGTATTCTAATATTCCCCTTGTACCTACAAGGACATAAGCAATAAGATAATTTGTACAAGTGCTTATCTTAACTAACAAGAAAGAAGATATAGGAATAAGAGTTTGTAAGAATGGTTAGTACAAGAGTAGAGAAAGTCATGTGAGTGCAACACATCAGATTTTTATTGTTTAGATATTGGGAAGACGTGGTCGAAATATTTGGCACCAATGGAGATAACTAAGAATTCCTTGAGTAAAACTCTTTAGAACTGTGAAGATAACCAAAAGATACGTGCAGTGTTGCTAGAGTTTAGCACAGCCGATGTGTGTATCGAAGAAAGGAATGAAAGACATTCCTATATTTGCGAAGAACTGTTTATTGTGTCACGGAATCCATACGCGGCGCAGTTGTTACACAAGACTTAGTGGGGACTGGTCTGTTGCCCCAGGGGGGCATTTTGAGCCCCGAGCTCGTATCGAGTTGCCGACAAGGTACACCGGGCTTGAGGTTAGACTCTGGAAACCACAGCCTTCCAAAATAGCTCCGTTTCGTTATCGGATAGCACCAAGGTGTTCCTGGGGTCAGCGTGGGTCGCACGTGGCTTCCAACGTTTACCATGGTAAACACTCTCCCTGGTTACAATGCATAGTGCTAACAATTCAGTAAAAATACTTACTTACCCCTCTATTTACAGAAATACTTTCATGAAACATTTCCGGCAATAAACAGTTCTTACTTTCTCTACTGCGTATAGCAAATACAGGAAGTATTGTATTCCACCCAAAAATTCGAAGTCGAGATTTCACCGGAAATGTATGTTTTGAGGCCCCCTGAATCCAAAAAGAAACCGCATTTTTTAGACAAAGGTCCGTTTGTGTGTGTAAGTCTATAGGCAGCATAACTTAAAAACGAAAAGTCGGTTAAAAACCAAAGTTGGTGCTTAACTTTTTTTAAGAATGCGACACGAAGATTTTGAAGAAAATTGCTCCCCCCTAAACTACCCTTTACATGGAAATTTTTTTGAAAATTTTGATTTTCTGGAAAATGGCTCTAACGATTTTGATTAAGATGCCATATGTGTGAGATATTTTATGGCAAACGAAATGTATACACTGAATTTTCTGGCTATAGCCTATGTAGTCCTATTCACTCTGTATGAGTGGCAAACCGTAAGAGATAGACCAAATCTTACTATACAAAATATGTAGATCTTACTAAAGCACAATTTATCTCCTAATGAATTTTTTGTTGTTGTGGTTGTTAGCTAATGCTGGATTTCTGACAATGAAGTCATTAATCCTCTTGCTCTCCAATATTTTTCAACATAAATACTGAAGAGACTTAGCAGTATAGTAACCGCTTTTTAGAGAGCACCATATTTTTGTTTTGGCGGTCACATCGCTCTCTCACAACCCCCAGAATGTCTGGAGGACCACACCTGTCGTTGGTTTACGGGTCTCACCGACCTGACCGGGAGAGTTATCAAAATAAATTCACCGACCATATCCTCTGATTACCAATCAGAGGACGTATTACATGCCATGACAGGTCAGCACGTAGGGGTTAAGATTTTATAGAGAAATGGAGAGGTTGGAAAAATAAAGAGTTCCTAGCCCTCGGGAACCCTAATAGCATTGGGGTCGGAAGAGAACAAGAGATGACCAAGATAAGGTCAGATAGAAAAGTTACAGTGAGGAGCAAAACACCAGTAAGTGGAAGTAATGTTCTGCTCAGCTTGGGTACCTTGTGGTTGCCATTCACATATCCCCTAGACGGAGACCCCTGAGAATTCAATTTTTTTGTAGAGTAGACCATTTCTGAGATATTCCTTGTTATTTGTGTGAATTTTGTAAAACTTACTTTCGTCAAAGGGAACATCGTTATTCATTTGTTTTATGTGTTAAGTGTGCAAGGAGACCGGAATTTGAAAACTTTAAAAAATTGACTATTGCTCAAAGCCTACTGTATACCCATATTCCCATTGTACCTACAAGGAAATAAGCAAGAAGATGAAATGCAAATGTTTATCTCAACTAACAAGAAGAAGATATAGGAATAAGAGATTGTAAGAATGGTTAGCACAAGAGTAGAGAAAGACATGTGAGTGCAACACATCAGATTTTTACTGTCTCTATTATTTAGTTACAGCAAAAATACAAACTATTGAATGCCACCCAAATATTCGATTTCGTATTTCAGTAAAAATACACGTTTTTAGGTCCCGGAATAAAAAAAAAAAGTATTTTAGAAACAGGACTATGCGTCTCTGAAGAGCACAACGCTAAATCGAAAATTCAGTTAAATATCAAACATTAAAAGTTCAGCTCCTTCCAAGGATGTGACACGAAGATCATCTGTAGTAATATTACTAGAAGGTTTCATATGGTGGCCATTTTGCGAGCCCGAAGCGTAAGAAATATTATCCCAAATATAAAAAGCTCGACTGATGTTCGCTTAGAGCATTCCCCGAAATAATTAATAATTTATTTATTTAATACCTATACTCCATTCAGCCCTAAAGACCCACACCTTGTATCCCTCCGCGGTAACCACGTGTTCGTTTCAGCTGCGTCTAACAGAATAAATAAACGCCACGTGAACAGTATTCTTATAAATATTATTTAAATTTTTATATTAATCAGAAGTTTAAAATTGTGTCTGATTACCATAAATCTTGAAAACTCACAGATAATCACTAATATTTAAGGTACTATATTTTGTGGAGTGCTTTGGTTTCGCGTGGATCGTGGGTTAGTTAACGGTATGTGTTTACGTAAAGTTGGGATCTAAGAGTAGAGTGATTGACTTTCACCAAAGCGACCCAGGTTCGATCCCAGGCATCCGCATGTGGGATGTGTGGTGGACACACCGGCACAGGGGCGGATTCTCCGGTTTCCCCCACCATGATTCCACCATTTGCTCCATCATCACCTTTCCTGTTATCCTTCTCCATCATTTCATACCATCCCTTCCTCGCCCTCAAAACACGCATCGGGTTGATCAATCATCCTGGTTCCTCTCTATGATCAACTCTGGTTTCGAAGATCGGAGCTTTGACCACGTCCCACTCTCCACCACTGAACCCCGTTCCTGACGCCTGCAGTGGTCTGAGGTGGAGGTTTCAGTGTGATTTAAAAGTAAGTAACTTACAATAACATTCATGCATTTCTATTAAGATTTATTTTCACACTTGGTACTCCAACTAATCCAGTAGAACAACAACAGTGTTATCGTTTAATCCAGGGAAATGAGGAATTAGACATATAATTAATATAAATAAACGAATTTGCGTCACTAGGCTAGTCATATTGAAGTTAGGTCTGCTCTATTTAAAATTACACTTGTTAAAGGTACAATTTTCAAAAGTAAATGAACACATGCGTTTTTTGTGACATTGTTTTTACTGCACATGGACACTTCATATGTTCAGAAACGCAGTTGGCGGAACCGCAAGGAGGTGGTGATATAACCAAAGCGAGAATAACACGACTAAGATGATTATCCGGCATGATAAAAGAGTCAAGGAAATACCCCCCTCTCAAACAAGCTTCTACATGGAATATTCTTTTATTTCTTCACAATTGGCTGTAGCGATTTCGCTTAAGGGACACTGGGAGTGAAATTTGAAAGTTCCACATTGTTTATATATTTTTCTGAAATTTTTACTGTGTTTGTATTTATATGAGAATAGGAGGTACACCAAATTTCATTAAAATTGGATAATTCGATAGTTGGATAAATTATTTTATGAATTTAATAGGCACATTTTCAAAATAGAGCTCGCGGCTATTGACTTTTCAAAATTCATTTATATTGACAGAACTGATACTCTAAAACATGGGTAACAATTGTATGAAGAGATATTTCAAATACGTTTGCTGATTATGCTGTACATATTTTTTTTAACAACAAAGAAAATTTATTCTAAAAAATTATTGATTTTTTTATACAAAACAAAATTTTTTTTTGGAATTCATGTTAATGATAACATCAATATTTAAGCATAGTTTTGTTTAGCTGGTATTTATGAATACTTTTGGAAATTTTCATTGAATTTGAAGCAAAACTCACCTTCTTTTGGAATGTGCAGAAATGTAGTTTTGAGAAAAACAGGCTTTTATATAGGAACATCCTGTGTACGTTAAGGGAAGAGCACTGGGCCGTAGTGACCACATGGAGTGGGGATATGAAAAATGTTAGCTGATCGAAATGCACAGGTGTTCCAGGAACATTTTAAGGTAAAAAAACAATTTTCGACTTTTTGACAATTTTGACCAAAATTTCACTCCCAGTGTCCCTTAAAGTACTATAGGTTTAAGACTTTTAGATGACAAATAAAATATATATTTTGAGTTTCTGGTAGGTCCTCTTCGTTCTTGGTGATTTGTGTACAACTGGTAAATCGTTAAAGCACACAGTTTATATCAAATTTGTTTGTGGCCTTAGCCATTTCTGAGATATTTTTTATTTATAGATTTGAGTTGCCGAATATTATGATTTTTTGATTTTGTTGACGCTGTCAATTGCCAGGATCACATCAGCGTCGCCGGTGTGCCGGAATTTTGTCCCGCAGGAGTTCTTTTACATGCCAGTATATCTACTGACATGGAGCTGTCGTTTTTAAGCACACTTAAAAACCATCGGCCTGGGCCGGGTTTGAACCCGCGACCTTGGGATCAGTAGGCCAGCGTCTAACCAACTGAGCCACCCAGACCGACGCCGAATATTATGTTTTATCAAATGCAAAATGGCTCTTCGCTTTTTTCTCGCGGCGGTACAAAGTAAACGGAGTCATGTATAACATATTTTAGTATCACTAAAGGGGGACGTATGCGAAAGTGCAATCCCCATACAAATTTTAACATAACTTCACTTCTGTTTGGGATAGAATTACCAAATGTTGCACTCTGTTAGAGGGTGACATGTAGAATATGTCCACAAAATTTCAAAACAAATGATTACTTTATATTTAATTTATAGTGATTAAAATATGTAAAATACAGGATCAAATTAGGGTACAGTTTTTTGGGAAGCTACTAAAGCAATCCCTTTCAGCTTTTTTTCAGACATTACATAGAAATAAATAAGAAACGTTGTGGAACAGAATTTTTTTAAACGTCTTGGTTATTTTTTAAAAAATATTTTATTATTTTGATAATTTTTAGGATTATTTTTATCACATATATTTATCAATAACTTAGCTTATAAAAACTTTAGCAAAATTCTGTTCCACAGCAAAATGCATTTTGGTATCTTTAATAACTGTGCAAAATTTCAGTGCAATAGCTTAAATACTTTTGGAGAAACATGTACCTTACATAATGGAAATGTAAGTTTCGGCAAACTGTTTAATGTTGGCCATAATCATAACCTGTAGCAGATCTGTTTAAAAACAAAACACACAACTTGCCATCTTGCCACAGTCTTCTTGAACCAGGTAACTATACTTCCTGAAAGTATGCACGCCCAAATAGGAAAGAAAGTAGAAGTAATTGTTTTTTGTGAGTGATATCTGACTGAAAGGGGGCGTAACCTCATGCAACCCTTTAAACAAACACATTTTTAACACAGTTCTAGATGGAATATATCCTTGAAACTTTTGAATAATATTCTCATGGTATCCAACTAATTTATAAGCTGATAAACACAAAATTGATTTTTTGACCCCAACCGCATACATCCCCCCTTAAATCTAGTGTACTGCCCCGTTCCAATTGTACCTCAAGGAAATATCTAATAAAACAGTTTATATACAAATGCGTATTTCGAGAGACATGATTTAGATAGGCGAATTGTCTATGGAAATGTGTGTGAATGCAGCGTATGAGAAATAGTTATATCAGAATGTGCACCGTATTCCCAATTTCAAAGCAAACAAAGTCTTCGGTGCAGTGAAATTGCGGGGTTCACACCCGGGACCTTTGGATTAGCAGTGAAATCGCTGACCACTAGTCCAGGTCCGCGGCGGTCGATCTGGTTACCATAGTAACTATGCATGTTGATGGAGAACTGAGCTGAAACAGTTACCATGGTAACTAGCTAGGAATTGCTCCACATTTCAACCCCGTTGCCATGGTAACATTATGTGTATAATTAGAAACAGTAACCCATACATGTATGGCTCTTAACTCAATAATTCCATCTCAAAATTGCATGTTTTGAGGGCTTTGAGTAAAGAGAAAAAGAAATAAATAAAAAATCTGATATGTTGCACTCACATGACTTTCTCTACTCTTGAACTAATCATTCTTACAAAGTGTTATTACTATATCTTCTTCGTGTTAGTTGAGACAAACATTTGTACAAATTATCTTATTGTTTATTTTCTTGTAGGTACAAGGGGAGTATTAGAATACAGTAGGCTTTGTGCGATAGTCAAATGTTTGAGATTCTGTTGTTTTTGCACACTTAACATATAAAAAAAATGAACTGCGATGACCCATTTCACGAAAGTTCTAAGTTTTCCGAAACTCACACTCATAACAAGGAATATCTCCGAAATGGTTCACCCTACAAGAAAATTTATGGAGATATAAATTGTGTATTTTAGCAAGATCTACATTTTTTGTATAGTATGATTTGGTCTATCTCTAACGGTTTACCAGTTATGCAAAATTCGTCCAGAGTAAATACGACTACAGGGGCAATAGCCAGAAAATTCAAGATATACATTTCATTTGTCATAAAAATATCTCAAACATATGGCATTTTAATCAAAATCGTTAGAGCCATTTTCAAGATAATCAAAATTTTCGAAAAAGTTTCCATGTAAAGGGTAGTTTAGGGTGGGGCTATTTTCTTCAAAATCTTCGTGTCACATCCTTGAAAGACATTAAACTTAAATACCAACTTTGGTTTTTAACCGACTTTTCGTTTTTGAGTTATGCTGTCCAAAGTCTGACACACAGACACACACACGGACCTTTTTCTAAAAATGCTTTTTTTTGGATTCAGGGGGCTTCAAAACATATATTTCCGGTGAAATCTCGACATCGAATTTTTGGGTGGAATGCAATACTTCCCCTACTTACCAGTAGAGAAAGTAACAATTCTTTTTGTGTAAGAGTGTATATATTTCAAAAAGGAAAAAGTCTCTTTAATGACTCCAGACGAACATGTTCGTGGATTTTCTTCCATCCAAAAATAGTTTTCTTAATGTTTTATTTTGTCGAAGGCTACTCCTAAGAATCTAAATGCTCTATACCACTATTGTTAATTATGCTAAATTCATGACCCCAATATCTCGGAACTAAGAATCAGCTCGTATCTGAAGCACACTGAAATGTTTACAGGATATAGATTGGTGCTTTCTAAGTTTGCTGAGCTAATATTCTAATGTGATTGATTAAGGAAGGGTGGGTGAGAGAAAGTGAGTGTGAGTGAATGAATGACTGAGTGGTGTTTAAGAGCCCGTTCACAATGAGATCAGAGTTCATCTGGCGATTTGACAAATAGTACATTGTTGTCAGTGAATCTGAGGTTGGATAGTCTTGTGCTATATAACATAGTATTTCCTGTTCCAATCTACTTCTCTGAATATCGTCTTAAGGACGCACGAAAAGTATCTATAATAGTTCTCGACAAAACGGATCATTTTCATAAGATAGCTCAAAGTATAAATTGAAAAATCTGATGTGTTGCACTCACATGACTTTCTCTACTCTTGTACTAACCATTCTTACAAACTCTTATTACTATATCTTCTTGGTGTGAGTTGAGACAAACATTTGTACAAATTATCTCATTGGTCATTTCCTTGTAGGTACAAGGGCAATATAAGAATACACTAGACTTTCAGTGATAGTCAAATATTTTAAAACTTTCAAATTGAGTTCTGTTTGCACGGGTAACATAAAAACATGACTAGCGATGTTCCATTTGACAGAAGTATAAGTTCTCCAAAACATACACGAATAACAAGGAATATCTTCGAAATGGTTCCCTCTACAGAAAAATTTATTCATACATAAAATGTGTGTTTTAGCAAGATCTGCATTTTGTGTACAGTAACATTTTGTCTATCTCTTACGGTTTACCAGTTATGCAAAAGTCTTCCAGAGTAAACCGGTCTATATAGGCTATAGCCAGAAAATTCAAAGTATACATTTCATTTGTCATAAAAATATCTTATACATATGGCAGTTTAATCAAAATCGTTAGAGCCATTTTCAAGAAAATCAAAATTTGCGAAAATTTTTCCATCTAAAGGTACTTCACGGTGGAGCTATTTTCTTCAAAATCTTCATGTCGTATCCTTGAAAGACATTAAACTTAAAAAACTACTTTGGTTTTTAACCGACGTTTCGTTTTTGAGTTATGCTGTTCACAGACTGACACACACAAGCGCGCGCGCGGACGTTTTTCTAAAAATGCTTTTTTTTATTCAGAGGGTCTCAAAACATATTTCCGGTGAAATCTCAACATCGAGTATATTAGTAGAGAAAGTAAAAATGACAACAAAATGGCAAAAAACGTTAAAAAAGCGAAAATATTACTATATGACCTATGAGAATGACAATTTTAATCACCATTGATAAAATCGTCTTTTACTTATATTTCCCATGGGAAGAAACCACAAACAAAAGCTATGACATCTCATAAACCTACAGGCCCTGGTGAGTAGAAATGTATACCGATTGCATTCTACTGAAAAATTCAATATGGAGATTTGACCGAAGTTCAATTTTAAGTCTCTCTAAATTCAAAGCAATCTTACGCGTTGCACTCACATGCCTTTCTCTACTCACTCCTGCACAAACTATTCTTAAAGACACTTAATCTTCTATCCACTTCATGTTAATTGAGATAAACATTTGTACAAATGGTTTTATTGCACATTTCTGGAAGGTACAATGGGAACATGAGAATACAGTAGGTTTAAGTGACATTCAAGTCTTTTAAGAGCTAGTTTCTATGTGAAGACTTTAAAATTTCGTTCTCTTTCCATGACCGACAGAGAGATGATTGCCCATTTGAGAAAAGTACAAGGATTTGAAAATTCAAACCAATAATAAAGAGTATCTCAGAAATATTGACCTCCACCATATACATATTTGACTAAAATTGTGTGTCGTAATGAAATTTACATTTTTCTACAGTAAGATTTTGTCTATTTCTCATACTTTACCAGTTATGCAAAGTTTGGGATGAGGGAATTTTTCCAACATTTTCGTGTGGCATCCCTGGAGACACTGAACATAAATATTAAGTTTGGTGTTTAACCGACTTATTTTTATTTTCTCTACTATGTATAGTAGGTAGGGGAAGTATTGTATTCGACCCAATATTTCGATGTCGAGATTTCACCAGAAATGTATGTTTTGAGCCCCTCTGAATTTTAAAAAAAAGGGACAGTTTTAGAAAAAGGTCCCTGTGTGTGTGTGTGTGTGTGTGTGTGTGTGTGTGTGTGTGTGTGCGTGTGTGTGTGTGTCTGTGTGTGTGTCAGTCTGTAGACAGTATAACTCAAAAACGAAAAGTCAGTTAAACACCAAAGTTGATATTTAAGTTTAAGGTCTTTCAAAGATACGACATGATTTTGAAGTGAATTCCTCCACCACAAACTACCCTTTACATGGAAAATTTTTAGAAAATTTTGATTTTCTCAAAAGTGGCTATAACGATATTGATTAAAATGACATTTTTTAACATTTTTTATGACAAATGAAATGCATATTTTGAATTTTCTGGTAATAGCTTCCAAAGTCCTCTTCATTCTCAATGATTTTTATATTTAGTGGTAAACTAGGAAATACATAACATCTTAATAAATATAAGTAGATGTCGTTAAAGCACACAACGGAAACATTTTAGTTACGCGTAACCGTTTCCGAGATATTCTATGTTATTGGTTTAAGTTTTCAAATACTTATCATTTTACCTACTGTATATATGAACAATAAAGTATAAATGTGAATTGGAAGGTTATTCCGGTTAACAAAAGCTAGCTAGAATAAAAGTATTTCGTAAGAATACTTTGTAGAAGAGTGAGGGGAGAAAGTCATTAGCATTGCTAGGCGCGCTCGTTGCATTGCACTGCCTTCCCGATGCAACAGGTTGCACTCTTATCCAGCACAATCGTAAAACTATTGTCATTGGCCCAAATCCCCAGGCTGTTGGGTGAACAAGAACACCTTGTCATACTTTTTGTTACCACCTGGTTATTCATTGCACTGACGATTTAAATGTTATCTCTTCCCTACCCACAAACATCGCATATTGCCTCAACAAACTCTTATTGTTCTATCTACTTCATGTTAATCGACATAGATATTCACACAACTGGTCTTATATAAGATACTTATTTATATAAACTTGAAAAGCAAAATGTTAACTAAATATAAATTTTCATCCTAATTTTTGGAGCTGTTTCCGTGACGAGACCTGTAATACCCTGGCTTGTTTGTTGAAATTGGCCCATTAACAGAGAAATTATGTCCAAAATAAGGATTAGAGTAATTGTGACTGTTACACGTGGACTAAGATAGCTAAGTCAACTTTGTTTAGGTATTCTGAAAGCTCTTGACGAGACCTTTAATATCCTGGCTTGTTTGTTTAAATTGTCCCATTAACAGAGAAGTTATGGCCAAAAAAAACAAAAACGGTTAGAGTAATTGTGACTGTTACACGTAGACTAAGATAGCTAAGTCAACTTTGTTTAGGTTTTCTGAAAGCTCTTGACGAGACCTTTAATATCCTTGCTTGTTTGTTGAAATTGGCCCATTAACAGAGAAATTATGGCCAACATAACGTTTAGACTAATTGTGACTGTTAACATGTAAAATCGCGTTTTTTTCCCTCAGGAATGACACCTATATAGATAAACTTAATAAGCAAAACCCTGTCTGAATACAAAATTTGATCGAAATCGTTAGACCGTTTCCAAGTTGCCCGGAATATATATACAAGAATTGCTCGTTTAAATATACAAGATCTCACGAATTAAAGGATGATATAGCCAATTAAATGTTATTTAAATGCTGTATTGTAATTACTAACCTAAGGCAATGTATCTATGAAATTTGGTGAAAATTACAGAAAATTTTTATTTTTACTTTTTTATTTTTTATTATGCTTATACTTTGTACTTCAACGGCACATTTTAGTTTTGTCTATGTCAGCCATTTTCAAAGCTCCAAGAGGGCATTTAAATGTCCCAGTGCAGTTGGGCGTTCGTCGCTAAACTTCGTCGCTACAGCTTTCAAATGCTTTTCGTTTTCACTAGCTTTGATTTTAGTCTCTTGAAGGGAATTTTGCTGAGTTGGCTACGAATTCGATATATCAAACTGAAATGCCGCGATTCTGGCACATGTTTTGCTTCCAAACAGAGAAATGCCGTCAGTGTTCTGTAATTCTGTAATCTTGCCAGGTTATTTCCAGTTATCAGGCATTAATAAATATATTAATAATTTAAAAACGGTTTGATATAGATCATTGAAATTTTGTGTACACTATGTTTAATGTTCTGAATGTGTGGAAAAAACATCTGATGTGTTATACTTACATGACTTTCTCTACTCTTGTACTAACCATTCTTACAAACTCTTATTCCTATATCTTCTTCATGTTAGTCAAGATAAACATTTACAGAAATTTGTTATTGTTTATTTCCTTATAGGTGCAAGAGGAATATAGTAATACAGTAGGCTAGAAAATAAAAATTTTCGAAAAATGTTCCATGTAAAGGGTAGTTTAGGGTGGGGCTAGTTTCTTCAAAATCTTCGTACCGTATCCTTGAATGACATTAAACTTAAATACCAACTTTGGTTTTTAACCGACTTATCGTTTTTGAGTTATGCTGTCCACAGACTGACAGACTGACACACAGACACACACACACGGACCTTTTTCTAAAAATGCTTCTTTTTTTTGGATTCAGGGGGCCTCATATTTCCGGTGAAATTTCGATATTTAATTTTTGGGTGGAATACAATACTTCCTCTACTTACGATACGTAGTAGAGAAAGTTAAAAAAAACTGCTGTATCAAAAGCCTCAATCGTGGAGAATTTATATAATAACCATTGAACAAACCAATAAAGTTTAACGTAGGTATGTTTACCAGATAATTGTGTTCAAGTATTAGTATTGGAAACAAACAAAAGATGGTGCTGTTTGAAGGTGGAGCGTTTAAAATGAAAACGAAACGAGTGTTTGTTCAAATGTTTCACCTAGCGGCTGGAAATGGAAATGTGGCCTTCACATTGGTGAATAAGTGTGGATTCATTCCATGGCAACCAAACTGGACCGGTTGCCGAGGAGACAGAAAGACGCCGGCAGTAAGCAGTTGATCATATCAGAGGAAAGCTCTCCTTGGCTTACTTCTTTCTGAAGGGATACAACTTCGAGTCTCGGGGTCAGTTCATGACATCACCTATGTACCCAGAAGACCGTGTGACGAAATAAGGAGCTTGCACGAACCTTCCTTCCTATTATGTTCTTGTTGCAATTACTTCATAACTATCTGTCACAAAAACTTGGAAAAAAGTCTTATGAGTTATCAGCTGTTGTCTATTTTGTTCGTTAGTTTGGAAACTTAGGCTTCGCGCGCGCGCGCGCGCGCGTGTGTGTGTGTGTGTGTGTGTGTGTGTGTGTGTGTGTGTGTGTGTCTGTGTCCACCCTAAACTAACCTTTACCTGAAAATTTTTTCGAAAATTTTGTTTCTCTGAAAAATGACTAACGATTTTGTTTAAAATGCTACATATTTAAGATACGTTTATGGCAAATGAAATGTATGTCTTTTCTAGCTATGACCCATATAGTCCTTTTTTCCTGTTGATAACGTTTGCATAACTGGCAAACCGTAAGAACTAGACCAAATCTTAATAGAAAAAATCTGATGTGTTGCACTCACATGACTTTCTCTACTCTTGTACTAACCATTCTTACAAACTCTTATTCCTGTATCTTCTTTCTTGACAGTTGAGATAAACATTTGTACAAATTACCTTATTGCTTATTTCCTTGTAGGTGCAAGGGGAATATTAGAATACAGTAGGCTTTGTGCGATAGTCAAATGTTTGAGATTCTGTTCTCTTTGCACACATAACATATAAAAAAAAATGAACAGAGATGACCCATTTCACGAAAGTTCTAAGTTTTCCGAAACTCACACACATAACGAGGAATATCTCCGAAATGGTTCACCCTACAAGAAAATTTATTGAGACATAAATTGTGTATTTTAGCAGGATCTACATTTTTTGTACAGTATGATTTGGTCTATCTCTAACGGTTTACCAGTTATGCAAAAGTCGTCCAGAGTAAATACGACTACAGCGGCTATAGCCAGAAAATTCAAGATATACATTTCATTTGTCATAAAAATATCTCAAACATATGACATTTTAACCAAAATCACTGGAGCCATCTTCAAGAAAATGAAAATTTTCGAAAAATTTTCCATGTAAAGGGTAGTTTAGCGTGGGGCTATTTTCTTCAAAATCCTCGTGTCACATCCTTGAAAGACATTAAACTTAAATACCAACTTTAGTTTTTAACCGACTTTTCGTTTTTGAGTTATGCTGTCCACAGGCTGACAGACTGACACACAGACACACACACGGACCTTTTTCTAAAAATGCTTTTTTTGGATTCAGGGGGCCTCAAAACATATATTTCCGGTGAAATCTCGACATCGGATTATTGGGTGGAATACAATACTTCCCCTACTTACCAGTAGAGAAAATAAAAATGTACATCTCCTTAAAACATACAATTTATATCATTTTTGTAAAGTGAACAATTTCAGAGATATTCCTTGTTATTGGTCAGAATTTTGTAATACTTATAGACGATCTCAAATGGGGTGTCGTTATTCATTTTTTTATCCCTTGGTCATGCAAAGAGAACGGAATTTCAGACGCATAAAGCGACCACTCTTGAAAGACCTGTCAATTAAAGCCTACTGTATTCCCATGTTCCCCTTGTACCTACAAGAAAACTAGCAATAAGAGAATTCCTACAACGTTTATCTCAACTAACATGAGATAGATAAAGGACTCTAACGATTTGGACCAAATTTTGTATTCAGATATTTACACACACAAAAAGAACAACATTGAGTGTTTTATAAAGAAGTGATACACTTTTTTGTATGTTTGAAATAAAAATGCTACGTATTACATTTACAGTGTTTTGTCTATTCACTTTTGGGTAACACATTCACATCTCTCTCTACTCTTCTAGAAGCAATTTTTCTGGAAAAAAAAACACGTTTTTACACAAAAAAGCAATTTTTATTCCCTCTTTTTAAAATGAGTCATACAACTTTCTGTGTTTGAAATAGAAATTCTATTACATTCACACTATTTTCTCTACTCACCGTTAGGTAACATTCACATCTGTCTGTCCACTCTCTCTCCTACAAACAGTTCATATTATCTATATATACAAAATGGATGTTTCCACATATGTAACCTTTAATCTCCAAAAATGCTTGATGCATCACAACGAAATTCGGCACATATGTGTAGTTTTAATGGAGAAGGTTATGATATCTATTTTACTATACTATATATTAATTTCACATGGTTTTCTCTACTCGCTTTTCTTTTGCGTAACATATTTAGTTGACGTTTTAAATCCTGAGAGTAATCTGTCCACATAAGAAAGTTAACGTTTCGCTTTTCAGGCTTATCTAAATAAATATTTCGTTCGAAAAAAACACGATTTTATATAAAAAAGAAGAAAAACGCTGAGCGAAGCTCGGTCGCCCAGGTACCAAGTGTTTGTAAGTGCAGTTTGTACAAGAGCAGAGAAAGTCATGTGAGTGCAACATGCCAGATCTGTTAATCATAACACACACACACACACACACACACACACACACACACACACACACACACACACACACACACACACACACACACACACACACACACACACACAGACACACACACACAGACACACAGATACACACACACACAGATACACACACACAGACACACACAGACACACACTCACACACACACAGACACACACAGACACACACAGACACAGACACACACACTCACACACAGACACACACACAGATACACAGATACACACACACAGACACACACACACAGACACACAGATACACACACACAGATACACACACACAGACACACACAGACACACACTCACACACACAGACACACACAGACACACACAGACACAGACACACACACTCACACACAGACACACACAGACACACAGATACACACACACTCACACACAGACACACAC
This sequence comes from Tenodera sinensis, assembly GCA_030765045.1. NCBI lineage: Eukaryota > Metazoa > Arthropoda > Insecta > Mantodea > Mantidae > Tenodera > Tenodera sinensis. The sequence goes on along the minus strand of CM060964.1, from coordinate 366,015,817 downwards.
AGACACACACACACTCACACACACTCACACACAGACACACACAGACACAGACACACACACTCACACACAGACACACACAGACGTACACAGACACACATAGACACACACAGGCACACACAGACGCACACAGACACACATAGACACACATAGACACACAAACACACACAGACAGACACAGACACACCGACACATACACAAACACACACAGGCAAACACACAGACAGACACAGACACACACAGACAAACACACAGACAGACACAGACAAACACAGACAAACAAACACACACATTCACACACACACAGAGGAACATTTGTCTAAAATGCCTGTTTTGGATGGATGGAGGATTCCTCGAAGGATATATTTCCGGTAGAATCTCTACATCGAATTTGCCACGCTATTGAGAGACCGGAGTGAAAGTGTTTTCATGACTCGGAAGAATTGGCGAATCTGTTGACCCTGAGAGGTTTCGGGAACAGTTCAATGACGACGGCGCGAAGGAAAACCCAAAACCAGAATTTTCCCTAGCGAACGTTGCGCAAGAAACTCCAGCTATGACTGTACTAACTGGAGTCGTGTTGTTCTTGTTGCCGGGGTACTACGATCGAGGCCCGGTGCTGATGCAAGCAGTGAAGGGCGACGGCCGTAAAACTGTGAATCATATGAGCTGTTGTTATGCTTCAACAGTTCCAGCCGAGAAGGATCTGGGTCGTTGCCAGATCAGAAGAAACTACCTACACTCTGCTAATTTCTTTATATCCATTTATTGCAAATTTGTTTTCGACAAAAGCTTATTTCTCTATTTACTTATATATTGCCTTGCATTAGTCTCGCAAAAACTCACTCGACCGATTTGAATAATTTGTTTCTAGTTTGATTTTCCTCAGTACTGGAATGGTTTAGAAAAAATCTGATGTGTTGCACTCACATGACTTTCTCTACTCTTGTACTAACCATTCTTACAAACTTTTATTACTATATCTTCTTCGTGTTAGTTGAGATAAACATTTGTACAACTTATTGCTTATTTCCTTGTAGGTGCAAGGGGAATGTTAGAATACAGTAGGCTTTGTGCGATAGTCAAATGTTGTCTTTGCACACTTAACATATTAAAAAAATGAACAACGACGATTCATTACACGAAAGTTCTGAGTTTTCCGAAACTCACACACGTAACAAGGAATATCTCCGAAATGGTTCACCCTACAAGAAAATTTATTGAGACATAAATTGTGTATTTTAGCAAGATCTACATTTTTTGTAGAGTATCATTTGGTCTATCTCTAACGGTTTACCAGTTATGCAAAAGTCGTCCAGAGTAAATACGACTACAGGGGCTATAGCCAGAAAATTCAAGATATGCATTTCATTTGTCATCAAAATATCTCAAACATATGACATTTTAATAAAAATCGTTAGAGCCATTTTCAAGAAAATCAAAATTTTCGAAAAAATTTTCATGTAAAGGGTAGTTTAGGCTGGGGCTATTTTCTTCAAAATCTTCGTGTCGCATCCTTGAAAGACATTAAAATTAAATATCAACTTTGGTTTCTAACCGAGTTTTCGTTTTTGAGTTATGCTGTCCACAGACTGACAGACTGACACACAGACACACACACGGACCTTTTTCTAAAAATGCTTTTTTTGGATTCAGGGGGCCTCAAAATATGTGTTTCCGGTGAAATCTCGACATCGAATTTTTGGGTGGAATACAATACTTCCCCTACTTACCAGTTGAGAAAGTAAAACTACATAGTTTTCACATAATACAGAAACCTTTAACATATAAAGTGACATAGAACTGTAGCTGTGAATATGTACATAGAGTCCACACTCCCAAGTCACCGCTTTGAAAAAGACACATGGTGTATAACCATGAAGAAAAATCTAATGTGTTGAACTCACATGACCTTCTCTACTCTTCTAATAACCATTTTTACAAACTCTTATTCCTTTACCTTCACGTACCGTCCTCTAGTATTGCACCCCACCCATGACGCCTATAGGAAGCAGAGGGGGCAGACGCAGCGGCCGGGCGGGAGACCGTGGAACGGAAGGGCTTTTGCGCCCCGGGGTTAGTTAATTCTTCAATAAGCCATTTTATTAAAGTAGAGTCGATATTCAGTCGTGTCTATCGATTATATGGAAAGTGTGTGAAATTCTAAGACTAGCACATAATGTCCAATTGTTAAACATTTGACTATCACTATTCCCTTTCTATCTATAACGTAATGTGTAATGTAATTATTTGTCATGGTTTATGTCAATTATTCCACTCATACGTAACTTGCTTGAAATCAACCACATTCATTTATCAATTTCATTATGATCTCCTCTGTTTTTCTTACGCTGTATCAGGTTAGAGAATCTAGCTACACTGTGCTACAGATGCGCAACAGCTTATGTAATTTGACACAACAGAGCCGCTAGGTTTAAATGTCAAAAATAGCTGACTCTCGCTTCAGTGAAGCAAGTAATGCTGAAATAGATGAAATAATTCGAAGAGGAACAGAACACAATACAACAGGAAATATGTTTCGAATCAGTTTGACAAATTTTGTATTGAACGAAATTAAAATTAACAGCAGATACTCCAACTACTAACCTTGCCAACATCTTAAAAGATAGATCAGTCGTATTAAACCTTGTAGGCTATGCCAATGGACGCTAATGTATTTGTAATCTTAGTGGTAATTTCTTTGTAGGTTAAAGGGGAATAAGGAAATACAGGAAGTTTTGAGGGGTAGGCAAATCTTTGAAAGCTGGTCGCTATATGAAGGCTTTGAAATGCATGGCCAAGAGATAAAAATGCAAATAACGAACTTCCATTTGAAAAAAAAAAAAAAAAAAAAAAAAAAAGGTGTAGGTATTGCAAAACACACAAAAAACAAGAAATATCTCCGAAATGGTTCACTGCACAAAAAATTCATTCAGACATAAGTTGTGTATTTTAACGAGATCTACAGTTTTTGTAGAGTAAGATTTGGTCTATCTCTAACGGTTTACCAGTTATGCAAAAGTCATCCAGAGTAAACATGACTACATAGGCTATAGCCAGAAAATTCAAAATATACATTTCATTTGTCATAAACTATCTTAAACATGTCATTTTAATCAAAATCCTTAGAGCCATTTTTGAGAAAATAAAAGATTTTGAAAAATTTTCCATGTAAAGGGTAGTTTAGGTTCTTATCTTAAACTGAAATACCAACTTTGGTTTTTAACTGACTTTTCGTTTTTGAGTTATGCTATTTCACACACACACACACACACACACACACACACACACACACACACACACACACACACACACACACACACACACACACACACACACATAGAGGACATTTATTTTTATAAAATGGTTATTTTTTATTCAGGGGGCCTCAAAACGTATATTTCCAGTGAACTCTCGATATGGAATTTTTGGGTCGAATACAATACTTCCTCTAGTTACTATACGAAGTATAGTAATAGGCTTTCGTAAAAATATTCCGTCTACTCACTAATAAACGAACGATAGTGTAGAGAAAGTCATGTGAATGCTACAGGTCAGGTTTTTGTTTTGATGACCCGGTGAACTTCGTACCACCTAAAGTTGATTTGATTGTATCTCTTCGTAAGTTATTATCAATCCTAAACAATGTTCCAACTCCAATTCATTGAGATCGACACGTGACCGTATCTCATCTCGCTGTGCATTTGAGTGACTTCGACGACCTATATCAGCTCGTCCTCTCCTTGGCATTATGATGCATACTTTAAAACGACACGGAATTGTTATCACAGTCACTCAAATTTGTTGAACTTACCTTGAGAACTTTACAATAGTGAAATGCTCAAACTAATTCCTAGATTTTTCACTAAAACACATTTTGAGGTTATGTCTAAGCCTGCCCTAATTCCCCGAGTCTCGCTAAAACAAAATTGAATGAATTTTTTGTTTATTTCTAAGTCTGCAGAAAATACCTTAACGGAATGGGTGATCAAAATGAATGTTCGCAAAGGTAACTAAATTCGATTTGACCAAAAATATTCTCCAAGTCCATTACCCTTTTTTAGGAAAAAAACTATTTTAAATGTAATACATGCAGCTGTCAAACGATAGGGTCACCACAAACACCACATATTGAAGGTGACAATTTCCACACAAAATTGGCAATTTCCATATTTTCGAAGTTTTGGTTCCTCCTTTGGTTTTTTTCTAAAGTCCTTTTTTACTTTCTCTACTGGTAAGTAGGGAAAGTATTGTATTCCACCCAAAAATTCGATGTCGAGATTTCACCGGAAACACATATTTTGAGGCCCCCTGAATCCAAAAAAAGCATTTTTAGAAAAAGGTCCGTGTGTGTGTGTCTGTGTGTCAGTCTGTCAGTCTGTGGACAGCATAACTCAAAAACGAAAACTCGGTTAGAAACCAAAGCTGGTATTTAATTTTAATGTCTTTCAAGGATGCGACACGAAGATTTTGAAGCAAATAGCCCCAGCCTAAACTACCCTTTACATGAAAATTTTTTCGAAAATTTTGATTTTCTTGAAAATGGCTCGAACGATTTTGATTAAAATGACATATGTTTGAGATATTTTGATGACAAATGAAATGTATATCTTGAATTTTCTGGCTTTAGCCCCTGTAGTCGTATTTACTCTGGACGACTTTTGCATAACTGGTAAACCGTTAGAGATAGACCAAATGATACTCTACAAAAAATGTAGATCTTGCTAAAATACATAATTTATGCCTCAATAAATTTTCTTGTAGGGTGAACCATTTCGGAGATATTCCTTGTTATGTGTGTGAGTTTCGGAAAACTTGGAACTTTCGTGAAATGGGTCATCGCTGTTCATTTTTTTATATGTTAAGTGTGCAAAGACAACAGAATTTCAAACATTTGACTATCGCACAAAGCCTACTGTATTCTAACATTCCCCTTGCACCTACAAGGAAATAAGCAATAAGATAATTTGTACAAATGTTTATCTCAACTAACAAGAAAGAAGATATAGGAATAAGAGTTTGTAAGAATGGTTAGTACAAGAGTAGAGAAAGTCATGTGAGTGCAACACATCAGATTTTTTGTGTTCTTAAATAACAATGGGAGGAAATTTGACTCGGAAAAGTGTCACCATGGAAACAACGAAGCTCTGTGAAGACTAAAGAGAATGGAAAAATGACAGACGGCTGGCGGCTGGCGACTTCTGTTCGGTGGTCTGGAAACCAGAGCTGCGGTTGGCAAGCCTGCTCGCGAAACTTCACGGTTCAGTGTCCCAAAAGCGCCGGAAATGCCGCCCGTCATCGGGATAGCTAACTAGACTTTGGAAATTGCTCCAACACTCTTCGTGGATTAAACACTCAGTTTAACGCCTCACGTATTTCATTGCAGTGCGTTCTTTACACGTGGCGTCAGCCAAGTTAGACATATAGTACGACAAAAGTAGCACTCGCATGGCTTTCTCTATTCAGTCTTCTACGTGCTTGTTTACAGAAGCTTATACTTGTAAACCTCCATAGCACTTTTCGTTGTAGGTATGGCAGTGGTCCTGCATGTGCCTGGTCTGGGCCTAAACCTCGCTGCTCAAAATACACTATACAGGATGTAACAAAAATGTACGACAATATTGCAGGACACATTCCTACACGTAGACGAAGAAGTTATGTTATATGAACATAGCTCTGGAAACGCTTTGTTTACATGTTACAACTCATTTTTTTTTCAATTCGTTAATCATGGGAAACACACAAGAATAGAATGTACCACATGCAGCTGTTTCTCACAGGAGATGTTCAATATACCCTCCGTGAACATTGATACATCAACCCGCCGTCCGTCGTAGTGAATCCCAGATGTGCTGATGTATCCCTGGAGTATTGTGTATGGTTTTGCAGTCTTCCATAATACAGACACGGGGACTCTGAACATCTGGTACTGGGGTTCAATACACAAGAGATTTCAAATGTCCTCACAAATAAAAGTCCAGTGGATTTAGGTCCCGAGAACGGGGAGGCCGGGCAATTGGTCCACTTCTACCAATCCATCTTTCAGTGAATCTGTTATTTAGAAGCTAGCGGACATTAACACTAAAATGAGCATGTGCTCCATCGTGTTCCCCATGATAGAAAACACAACAATTTCATTGTTTACAGTTAATCACAGGTTTACTATTCAAAATTAGACCTACAGGCGTTTAAACCAGATAAATGACTGATGTCCTTGCGAGAGTAGGGCAGAATAGAGCGCACCGATGCATTCTTTGTGTTAGTCGCAATGGGCGTGCGTTCCAACATTTACTTTGAATAGTAGAGCTGTGATTAACTGTAAAAATGAGATGCTTGTGTTTTGTGTTTGTTTCTTGGATTAAGATTCTGTGTGCCTTACTAAGATAAATGTAGTACTAATTTACATTGTTGATTTTGCCGTAAATACTTAAACTGGGAGACAGTAATCTATGACATTAACTCGTCTAGCGCTTAAACGAAGCATCACAGCAAAAAACTTTCCTTAACAAAAAGTGTTTAAAATAATGTTATCTATCAGCTTCCAAGGTTTGTCGGCCTAGTTTTGGGACACCCTGTATTTATTTTTTGGTATATGGGAACTACAAGAACTACAAAACAGTAATGTTACTTAAACTGTATTTCTTATTGGTTCTATAGAATTCTGATACATTGAACATGCGCATTACAGAATTATTACATACTTTTACTTTGTGAAACACAACACAGCACATGTTACAATATTGCTTTTTTTCACCAATCGCCTTCGATCGTTAACAATTAACTTACACCTCGAGAAATACCTCTCCGCATCGACTGATGAACAGGGAACCCAGATAGATTTTAATACAGCATTTGCAAAATCTAAATGCATTAATTTCAGTGCCCTTTATGGTTGCATAATATCAATTTGCTGGTTATAATTCTCATTGAAATGCTGTACAGTTAAATATTTCAAAGCTAAATACCCTGCAATAAACAGTTCGAAGTGAGGAAGTTGTTGCACTTTTATACTAACAGTTACAACATTTTGAGTACTTATTTGCACATCACTTGATTGAAATAAGGGTCAATTGCCAGAAATGCTGATCTATCCTTGACTATCCAGACCATCACTTCATTAATGACAGAATGGTCAACTTTCAACCGTCCTTTAATTATCAACCATTATTTCACTATTTTTGTAATTGAGAGTTTTACTCCATTCTTTTTAGAAATTTAACAATTCAAAGGAATAAAGTTAAAAGAAAGTACTAATTTTTACATTCAAAATAGCTGGAATATCGCGTTTTTACTTTCTCTACTGGTAAGTAGGGGAAGTATTGTATTCCACCCATGTTTTGAGGCCCCCTAAATCCAAAAAAAGCATTTTTAGAAAAAGGTCCGTGTGTGTGTCGGTGTGTCAGTCTGTCAGTCAGTGTGCCAGTCTGTGTGTCAGTCTGTCAGTCTGTGGACAGCATAACTCAAAAACGAAAAGTTAGTTATAAACCAAAGTTGGTATTTAAGTTTAATGTCTTTCAAGGATGCGACACGAAGATTTTGAAGAAAATAGCTCCACCCTACACTACCCTTTACATGGAAGATTTTTCGAAAATTTTGATTTTCTTGAAAATGACTCTAACGATTTTGATTAAAATGTCATATGTTTGAGATATTTTGATGACAAATGAAATGTATATCTTGAATTTTCTGGCTATAGCCCCTGTAGTCGTATTTACTCTGGACGACTTTTGCATAACTGGTAAACCGTTAGAGATAGACCAAATCATACTATACAAAAAATGTAGATCTTGGTAAAATACACAATTTATGCCTCAATAAATTTTCTTGTAGGGTGAACCATTTCGGAGATATTCCTTGTTATGTGTGTGAGTTTCGAAAAATTTAGAACTTTCGTGAAATGGATCATCGTTGTCCATTTTTTTATATGTTAAGTGTGCAAAGACAACAGAATCTCAAAAAATTGACTATCGCACAAAGCCTACTGTATTCTAACATTCCCCTTGTACCTACAAGGAAATAAGCAATAAGTTGTACAAATGTTTATTTCAACTAACACGAAGAAGATATAGGAATAAGAGTTTGTAAGAATGGTTAGTTCAAGAGTAGAGAAAGTCATGTGAGTGCAATACATCAGATTTTTTTTAAATAAGCAATTTCGCTTCAATCTGCACTCACCGCTAAAATACTAATGTAGATTTATGGATCAAGAGGTGGTCTCAAATGACCAAGTTGTCGACGGGCCCTTAAATATCACTCACTCGATCAAAATCACATAAATCGGAAAGATAATGGGAAATCGCTTTAATACGTATAATGTTTGTCGCTTTTATCGTTTATACGAAAAAGAGTGCCTCTAGTCATACGCTGCCCATCTCTACACACTTCCAAGATTCCCCAGTCTACCTTTTGGGGTAGAAGAATACTGCACTGAGGGTGTTCTACCTGAGAAGTAGCTCCTTGGCAACAGTCACGACCTTAGAGTCGGTGATAAAGACTTCATGTACGTCACGTTAAATGTGTTTGTAGCGATAACAAAGTCTTAATGTAGCTTTGAGATATCAGGATTCTAACAGACACACGTGTAACATTTCATTCATATCAGTTTCCATACATGCGATGTACCTAACACAATCTGAGCAGATGAACATTAACTAATTATACAATTTGCAAATACAGCATGTTTAAAAAATCTGATGTGTTGCACTCACATGACTTTCTCTACTCTTGTACTAACCATTCTTACAAACTCTTATTCCTATATCTTCTTTCTTGTTAGTTGAGATAAACATTTGTACAAATTATCTTATTGCTTATTTCCTTGTAGGTACAAGGGGAATGTTAGAATACATTAGGCTTTGTGCGATAGTCAAATGTTTGAGATTCTGTTGTCTTTGCACACTTAACATATAAAAAAATGAACAACGATGACACATTTCACGAAAGTTCTAAGTTTTCCAAAACTCACACACATAACAAGGAATATCTCCGAAATGGTTCACCCTACAAGAAAATTTATTGACACATAAATTGTGTATTTTAGCAAGATCTACATTTTTTGTATAGTATCATTTGGTCTATCTCTAACGGTTTAGCAGTTATGCAAATGTCGTGCACAGTAAATACGTCTACAGGGGCTATAACCAGAAAATTCAAGATATACATTTCATTTGTCATAAAAATATCTAAAAACATTTGGCATTTTAATCAAAATCGTTAGAGCCATTTTCAAGAAAATCAAAATTTTCGAAAAAGTTTCCATTTAAAGGGTAGTTTAGCGTGGGGCTATTTTCTTCAAAATCTTCGTGCCGCATCCTTGAAAGACATTAAACTTAAATACCAACTAAGGTTTTTAACCGACTTTTCGTTTTTAAGTTATGCTGTCCACAGACTGACACACAGACTGACACACAGACACACACACGGACCTTTTTCTAAAAATGCTTTTATTTTTTTGGATTCAGGGAGCCTCAAAACATATATTTCCGGTGAAATCTCGACATCGAATTTTTGGGTGGAATACAATACTTCCCCTACTTACCAGTAGAGAAAGTAAAAAAGTGTCCGACATTGCAACAGGAGTTGGGATTGGTCAAAACTAGAATAAATGTTCCTATAAACATATTTCCGAAAACAAATACGTGTTGAGATATGACCAATGTGCAATATGTGCACATTTTCGATAGGTTTAGTATACACCAATGCCTTGAAATGTCGCCATAGTGAGAAACCTAATGGATTGAGATCCGATGAACGGGGAGGCCATGCTACTGGACCTCCTCGACCAATCCATCGTCCATTAAATGTTAAATCAAGTATTGCCGCACGATGCGTACACAATGGGGTGGTACCCCGTCTTGCATAAACCACATGCGTCGTCTTTCCACAAGCACAACTCCTCCAAAAGCACGAGTAACTCATCGATCAGGAATCAATGATACACAGCACCGTTAGGTAAAATGTATGGTCCCAGCAGTCTGTCACACACAATTCCTGTCCATACATTGGGACTAAAGTGATCCTGATACTTAAATCAAACATTCAGTGCACGATGGATTGGTCGAGGAGGTCCACTACCATGGCCTCCGCGTTCGCCAGAAATCAATCCATTGGACTTCCGGCTAAGGGGACATTTCAAAACATTGATGTATGCCAAACGTATCGTAAAGGTGCATACATTGCACATTTTTCTAAAATGCCTCATGTCTCAACAAGTGTTTGTTTCCGCACATATGCTTATAGGAACATTTATTCTAGTTTTGACCTATGCCAACTCCTGTTGCAACATCCAAAACTTTTTTTAACCCTTTCAGTGCCGAGTGATTTTGCTACTTATGCCGTTCTTCCTCTAATTCGAAACAGGTTTAGATTAGGCGGTCTGGAACACCTTCAGCCTGCTGGCTCGGATAGCCATGATCGTTAAGGCAACACGTAGTGCACTGGCCATGCACTCAAAGCCTGAGGTTGTGAGTTCAGGTCTCCGTAACTGCAGTCAAATGTGCCTGTGGTAAAGGACGGGGAGGGCCCACATAAAATAATCGGTGTGATGGCACGCGTGGATGATGGCGGGGTATCATTTGACTGCGGTTGCATGGATTTTGAATATAGCATAAAAACAGCTAAAACTAGTACAAATAGGAAAAAAAAAAATATGCCTATGTCCATGATCATGGACACCGGAACTGAAAGGGTTAAAGACCTGTATATGTTTATAAGTTGGAATTGACCGACCGAGATGGCTCGAATGATTAAGTCCGCGAGTCCCTTTCAATAGGTCGTCAGTTCGACTTCCATGCATCCGCCAACCTAAACGCCTTGTCCATGACTTTTTTTTCCTTCTCCATGTACACACAGAGTTGGATATCCTATACCACAACAAGTTAAATTTAGAGAGCAAAATAAATAACAAATATAATGTGTAACACTCACATGACTTTATTCGTGTACAAACTATTTTTACAAACATTAATTCTTCTATCTAGTTGATGTTAATCGAGATAAACATTTGCATATTATTGTTAATTTTTGTTGTAGGTGCAAGGGTAACACAATAGGCTTTAAGCGATAGTCAAATGTTTTAAGAGTAGTCAGTGTGTGATAACTGAAATTCGCTTCTCTTTGCATGACCAAGAGATAAAAAAATGAATGACCTCCCATTCGAGAACGTCTGTAACTATTGCAAAATTCTGAAAAATAACAAGGAATATATCCGAAATGGTTCTAATTCACAAAAAAAGATAATCTAACATAAATTGTCTGTTATTAGCGAGATTTACATTTTTAGTACGATTTTGTAAACAAGACTACATGGCTACAGCCAGAAAATTCAAAATATACATTTCATTTGCTTTAAAATTATGTTAAACATTAACATTTTAATCAAAATCGTTAGAGCCATTTTTGAGAAAATCAAAATTTTCGAACAAGTTTATATCTAAAGGGCATTTTACTGTGGGGGAGTTGTTTTTTTTTTTTTTTTTTTTTTTTTCAAAATCTTCGTGTTGTATCCTTAAAGGATATTAAACTTAAATACCAACTTTGATTTCTAACCGACTTTTCGTTTTTGAGTTATGCTGTTCACAGACACACATACACGGACCGTTTTGTAAATATACTTTTTTATTTATTCAAGGGGCCTCAAAAGATATATTTCTTATGAAATTTCCACATCAAATTTTGGGTCGAATACAATATTTCCCCTACTACTATACCTAGTAATGAAAGTAAAAATAACTAAATAAACATGATGTGCTTTAACGAGATCTACTTTTTTGTGGCATAAGATTTTGTATTGTTTGCCAGTTAAAGGTAAATACGTCATTCAGAAAGAAGAGGATTTCAGAGGTTATTTCCAGGAAATTCAAGATATACATTTCATTTGTCGTGATAATATCTTTAACATGTGATATTTTAATCAAAATACGTAGTTGGAGTCATTTTTGAGAAAGTCAAACATTTCGGAAATGTTTCCATGTAAAGGGTAGCTTAGGGTTGGGGTATTTTCTTGAAAATCTTTGTGTCTCATCTTTGGAAGATGCTGAACTTAAATACCAACTGTAGAATATAACCCTTCTTTTGTTTTTATGTTGTTTACAGACCAGGGTTGCCAACTCGTACGATAATTATGGGGGCATACGATAATTTTAATGTTTATACGATGGTTGCCAACCCGTACGATAATTATGGGGTCATGCGATAATTTTAATGTTTGTACGATGGTTGTCAACTCGTACGATAATTATGGGGGTGTACGATAATTTTAATGTTTGTACGATGGTTGCCAACTCGTACGATAATTATGGGGGTGTACGATAATTTTAATGTTTGTACGATGGTTGTCAACCCGTACGATAATTATGAGGGCATACGATAATTTTAATGTTTATACGATGGTTGCCAACCCGTACGATAATTATGGGGTCATGCGATAATTTTAATGTTTGTACGATGGTTGTCAACTCGTACGATAATTATGGGGGTGTACGATAATTTTAATGTTTGTACGATGGTTGCCAACTCGTACGATAATTATGGGGGTGTACGATAATTTTAATGTTTGTACGATGGTTGTCAACCCGTACGATAATTATGAGGGCATACGATAATTTTAATGTTTGTACGATAGTTGTCAACCCGTACGATAATTATGGGGGCATACGATAATTTTAATGTTTGTACGATGGTTGTCAACCCGTACGATAATTATGGGGGCATACGATAATTTTAATGTTTGTACGATAGTTGTCAACCCGTACGATAATTATGGGGGCATACGATAATTTTAATGTTTGTACGATGGTTGTCAACCCGTACGATAATTATGGGGGCATACGATAATTTTAATGTTTGTACGATAGTTGTCAACCCGTACGATAATTATGGGGGCATACGATAATTTTAATGTTTGTACGATGGTTGTCAACCCGTACGATAATTATGGGGGCATACGATATTTTAATGTTTGTACGATGGTTGTCAACCCGTACGATAATTATGGGGGCATACGATAATTTTAATGTTTGTACGATAGTTGTCAACCCGTACGATAATTATGGGGGCATACGATAATTTTAATGTTTGTACGATAGTTGTCAACCCGTACGATAATTATGGGGGCATACGATAATTTTAATGTTTGTACGATGGTTGTCAACCCGTACGATAATTATGGGGGCATACGATAATTTTAATGTTTGTACGATGGTTGTCAACCCGTACGATAATTATGGGGGCATACGATAATTTTAATGTTTGTACGATGGTTGTCAACCCGTACGATAATTATGGGGGCATACGATAATTTTAATGTTTGTACGATACTTGTCAACCCGTACGATAATTATGGGGGCATACGATAATCTTAATGTTTGTACGATGGTTGTCAACCCGTACGATAATTATGGGGGCATACGATAATTTTAATGTTTGTACGATGGTTGTCAACCTGTACGATAATTATGGGGGCATACGATAATTTTAATGTTTGTACGATAGTTGTCAACCCGTACGATAATTATGGGGGCATACGATAATTTTAATGTTTGTACGATGGTTGTCAACCCGTACGATAATTATGGGGGCATACGATAATTTTAATGTTTGTACGATGGTTGTCAACCCGTACGATAATTATGGGGGCATACGATAATTTTAATGTTTGTACGATAGTTGTCAACCCGAACGATAATTATGGGGGCATACGATAATTTTAATGTTTGTACGATGGTTGTCAACCCGTACGATAATTATGGGGGCATACGATAATTTTAATGTTTGTACGATGGTTGTCAACCCGTACGATAATTATGGGGGCATACGATAATTTTAATGTTTGTACGATAGTTGTCAACCCGTACGATAATTATGGGGGTGTACGATAATTTTAATGTTTGTACGATAGTTGTCAACCCGAACGATAATTATGGGGGCATACGATAATTTTAATGTTTGTACGATGGTTGTCAACCCGTACGATAATTATGGGGGCATACGATAATTTTAATGTTTGTACGATGGTTGTCAACCCGTACGATAATTATGGGGTCATGCGATAATTTTAATGTTTGTACGATGGTTGTCAACTCGTACGATAATTATGGGGGTGTACGATAATTTTAATGTTTGTACGATGGTTGCCAACTCGTACGATAATTATGGGGTGTACGATAATTTTAATGTTTGTACGATGGTTGTCAACCCGTACGATAATTATGAGGGCATACGATAATTTTAATGTTTGTACGATAGTTGTCAACCCGTACGATAATTATGGGGGCATACGATAATTTTAATGTTTGTACGATGGTTGTCAACCCGTACGATAATTATGGGGGCATACGATAATTTTAATGTTTGTACGATAGTTGTCAACCCGTACGATAATTATGGGGGCATACGATAATTTTAATGTTTGTACGATGGTTGTCAACCCGTACGATAATTATGGGGGCATACGATAATTTTAATGTTTGTACGATAGTTGTCAACCCGTACGATAATTATGGGGGCATACGATAATTTTAATGTTTGTACGATGGTTGTCAACCCGTACGATAATTATGGGGGCATACGATAATTTTAATGTTTGTACGATGGTTGTCAACCCGTACGATAATTATGGGGGCATACGATAATTTTAATGTTTGTACGATAGTTGTCAACCCGTACGATAATTATGGGGGCATACGATAATTTTAATGTTTGTACGATGGTTGTCAACCCGTACGATAATTATGGGGGCATACGATAATTTTAATGTTTGTACGATGGTTGTCAACCCGTACGATAATTATGGGGGCATACGATAATTTTAATGTTTGTACGATGGTTGTCAACCCGTACGATAATTATGGGGGCATACGATAATTTTAATGTTTGTACGATACTTGTCAACCCGTACGATAATTATGGGGGCATACGATAATTTTAATGTTTGTACGATGGTTGTCAACCCGTACGATAATTATGGGGGCATACGATAATTTTAATGTTTGTACGATGGTTGTCAACCTGTACGATAATTATGGGGGCATACGATAATTTTAATGTTTGTACGATAGTTGTCAACCCGTACGATAATTATGGGGGCATACGATAATTTTAATGTTTGTACGATGGTTGTCAACCCGTACGATAATTATGGGGGCATACGATAATTTTAATGTTTGTACGATGGTTGTCAACCCGTACGATAATTATGGGGGCATACGATAATTTTAATGTTTGTACGATAGTTGTCAACCCGTACGATAATTATGGGGGTGTACGATAATTTGAATGTATGATAGTTCGATATCGGCGAAATATCATTTTCACTGGTTTGTCACTCCAGCGAAGTGAAACTAATTACAAATAACACCACTTTTGTCCTCATTGTCTGTCTCCACCCCATAGCTACTAAGCCTGCTACCCTTTATCCTCTTATTGCCAGTGTGCCCAGGTCTGATAATCTCAATGAAGAAGGAAGGCACTGTTCAGAAAATTGACGATCAATGTAGAAAACTCGGAATACGTGCTATTCCGTGTGAAATAAAGAACATGCCTGAACCTGACAGTTTCTGGAGTACTGTTAAACATATGTCACCTTGGTGGAAATACTGATTTCAAAGAACTAGCGGCCTTTGCATTATCAGTGGTTTCCTTGCCCTACAGAAGCACTTCTTGTGAAAGAGTTTTTTTTTCTAAACTGGGTTTAATAAAAACCAAAGTTATAAACAGATTGGCACTAGATACGGTAAATGAACTCATTTTGCCGTCTCAACTTATGAAAGAACGTGGTAGATCTTAAAATCTGCAAGTCACCGAGAAGATGTTAAGGTTTATCTCAACAACAAATTTGTGCAATGCTGCAACGGTTGAGGAAGCTGAACTTTCAGATGAATAGTGCGAGAAACATAAGTGCTAAAGTTGTAATATTTGTTGAGGTCATCAATCTTGTAAGTGGACATAACAAACTTCATTACTCTTATATTTTCATAAGTATTATACTGATATTTTTATTGTTGTAGCGTTTGCTTTATGCTGTACGATAATTTTGAATCTAAATCTATAATTTTGAGTGGCCGGTACGATAATTTTACTTTTAAATGTTGACAACCCTGTTGCAGACACACAGAAAGTCCTGTTTCTTTATAATATCAAGGCAGATGTAATTATTTTATAAAATATATAAGTATAGGATGTTTTATTTGTTCACGGTTGAGACATAGCGACATGTGTTCTTCGAATAATGTACGTTATTTCACTGAAAGCAGGTATTTGTAGTAAAGAGGAGGTGTCGACATGAAAAAGGAACTCGAACAGATGACAGACGAAGTGGTCAGGCGGACGAGACAACAGTTGACAGTCGCAGTTTGCAAATCGCTTGCATTAAATTGGAATGAGAGAGAGGGAGGCCAAGGTCAGACCGAGTGACTGTTCCGATCAGCTTTAAAGACACGGGGTTTTCTTTATCTGGATCGAAGCCAGGACTTTTCTTTACGTAACTGGTGTCTCAGGGCCTCCTAAAATACGGGACGATAACAAAAGAGTTACTTGTTTTTTTAGCTTACACTTGCGGGAGGCATAGGACCTGTTTGATGTCTTAATGATCTGACCTTTCACAAGAATTGTTGGCTAACGCTTCTTCATGAGTCACATGTTTTTCTGACGGATTCTTTACTAAAGTAATTCTGCAAACGAGTTATATAAAATACATTTTTACTTTCTCTACTGGTAAGTAGGGGAAGTATTCTATTCCACCCAAAAATTCGATTTCAAGATTTCACCGGAAATCTATGTTTTGAGGCCCCCTGAATCAAAAAAAAAAAAAAAAAAAAAAAAAAAAAAAAAGCATTTTTAGAAAAAGGTCCGTGTGTGTGTCTGTCAGTCTGTGGACAGCATAACTCAAAAACGAAAAGTCGGTTAAAAACCAAACTTGATATTTAAGTTTAATGTCTTTCAAGGATGCGACACGAAGATTTGAAGAAAATAGCCCCACCCTACACTACCCTTTACATGGAAGATTTTTCGAAAATTTTGATTTTCTTGAAAATGCCTCTAACGATTTTGATTGAAATGTCATATGTCTGAGATATTTTTATGATAAATGAAATGTATATCTTGAATTTTCTGGCTATAGCCCCTGTAGTCGTATTTACTTTGGACGACTATTGCATAACTGGTAAACCGTTAGAGATAGACCAAATTATACTACACAAATGATTTAGATCTTGCTAAAATACACAGTTTATGTCTCAATAAATTTTCTTGTAGGGTGAACCATTTCGGAGATATTCCTTGTTATGTGTGTGAGTTTCGGAAAACTTAGAACTTTAGCGAAATGCAACAACGTTGTTCATTTTTTTATATGTTAATCGTGCAAAGAGAACGGAATCTCAAAGGTCAAAAAGATTTAACTGTCTCACAAAGCCTGCTGTATTCTAATATTCCTCTTGTACCTAAAAATACATAAGCAATAAGATAATTTGTACGAATGCTTCTCTTAACTAACATGGAGATATAGGAATAAGAGTTTGTTAGAATTGTTAGTACAAGAGTAGAGAAAGTCATGTGAGTGCAACACATCAGAGTTTTACTTTCTTTACTGCATACATTCAGTAGAGAGAGCATTGTATTCCACCCAAAATTTTATACCCATTTTTGCCAGAAATATGTATACATTTTGAAACCCTCTGAACACAAAAGAGCATAATTATTGATATACGTATATTCATAACGACTTATACAGTTTTTGTACAGCGAGATTTTTCTATTTCTTACAGTTTACCAACTATGCAAAAGTAATTCAGATTAAATAGAACTTCACAGGCTGTAAAAAGTATATTCAAGAGTTGCATTCCATTTGTGATGAAAATATCTTAAATATTTGGTGTTTTAATCAAAATCGTTGGAACATTTTTCAGAGAAAATGTTTGAGAAAACTTTCATGTAAAGGATAATTTGAGACGGGGGAATTTTTTTGAAAATCCTTGTGTCACATTCTTACAAGATCCTTAACTTATACTAATTTTACTATTTAACCGATTTTTGGAGTTAGTGATATGATGTTAATGGACACATATAACCACCCACCCACCCACCCGCCCACCCACCCACCCACCCACACATCACCCCCCCCCCCCCACACACACACACACACACACACACACACACGCTGATGCCTCCCTAAAAAGGCTTATTTTGGATTCATGGGATCTCAAAACGTATATATGTAGGGTACCAAGCATGACACCGATATTTCACAGAATACAGAAAACTAACATATGCAACAAAATGAGATTCTGCACTCCCAGACCATCACTTTGGAAAACAATGCACTTTAAGACCTTCAAGAAAAATAATAATTTCACTATTAAAACATTGGTTCACTGATTTCTAATGTTAAAAGTTTTCTCTCTTTATACAATGATTTGACGAACTTGATTACAACATAATACAAACAAAATTGAACTGTCTTACATTACAAGATTTTCACATACAGAAACTTCAGTACATAGATGATAACATTGTAATAAATATTATTTTTATGTTTTGGCACTGTTTCATTACATACATATCTGCAACATTTGATAAATGGCTATTAAAGAAAATGATGTGTTGCACTCACATGACTTTCTCTACTCTTGTACTAACCTTTCTTACAAACTCTTATTCCTATATCTTCTACGTGTTAGTTAAGATAAACATTCGTACAAATTATCTCATTGCTTATTCCCTTGTAGGTACAAGGAGAATTTGGGAATACAGTAGGCTTTGTGCGATAGTCAAATGTTTTAAAGCTTTGAGATTCTGTTCTCTTTGCACATGTAACATATAAAAAAATGAACAACGTTGTTGCATTTCGCTAAAGTTCTAAGTTTTCCGAAACTCACACACATAACAAGGAATATCTCCGAAATGGTTCACCCTACAAGAAAATTTATTGAGACATAAATTGTGTATTTTAGCAAGATCTGCATTTTTTGTGTAGTATAATTTGGTCTATCTCTAACGGTTTACCGGTTATGCAAAAGTCGTCCAAAGTAAATAGGACTTCATACGCTATAGCCAGAAAATTCAAGATAGGCATTTCATTTGTCATAAAAATATCTCAAACATAGGGCATTTTAATCAAAATCATTGGAGCCATTTTCGAGAAAATCAAAATTTTGGAAAAATGTTCCATGTAAAGGGTAGTTTAGAGTGGAAGAATTTTCTTCTAAATCTTCGTGTCGCATCCTTGAAAGACATTAAACTTAAATACTAACTTTGGTATTTAACCGACTTTTCATTTTTGACTTATGCTGTCCACAGACACAATGGTGAAAGAATTATCAACATCAGCTGAGTGTTTCTTGTTAGCATACATACACAATCAAATTTCAATCTTTATAATATTAGTAAATATAATTTGAAGAAAACGTACGGATACAGAATGTCGTATGACTTTTTTTCTTTATTAGTGTGTATTTACATTGAAATCTGAAGTTGAATAATCTATTGTATTAAATGCATCGAGTCCTTTGTTGATATTGTTGAATTTAGTTCCTTTGTCGATGCAAAACGGTACTAACATGAATTCGTATAATGGCTTTCATTAAAAATGAACCGGAAGGTACGTTACCCTTATCAACGGACTCCAGGAAGTTTTTGATAACATTAATTTCGATAAATAAGTCTAAATAAGCTTCGGAATGCACATTTGTTTCATTATATTGTAAAACGGTAATATTTTAAACCGATATGTCTGTAGCTAGAAATTACTTCCGGGCTTAAAAGCCGCGGTCTGCTGCAGTTTAGAGTTGCAGACGTTTCGTCCACACCTGCGGTGGACTTCATCGGTGGCGTGGTCAGTCTTCTCGGCGCAGGTTCAGTTGCAACAGAATGGAGATGCCGTATTTATATAGTCATACGAGTGGAACACATCAGATTTTTAAAATAGTTCAAGAACTTGGAAGATTGCCGGGGTAAAGTTAAGGTAATCAAACGTTCCACTGACAAAAGCATATCAAGGAAGTTTTCATCCATTTTTACTTTCTCAACTGGCAAGTAGAAGAAACTGTTGTATTCCACCCAAAAATTCGATGTCTAGATTTCACCAGAAAGAAATGTTTTGAGACCCAATGAATCCAGAAAAAGCATTTTTAGAAAAAAAAAAATTCCGTGTGTGTGTGTGTGTGTGTGTGTGTGTGTGTGTGTGTGTGTGTGTGTGTGTGTGCGTGCGTGCGTGCGTGCGTGTGGACAGCATAACTCAAAAACGAAAAGTAGGTTAGTAACCAAAGTTGGTATTTAAGTTTAATATCTTTCAAGGATGCGACACGAAAATTTTGAAGAAAATAGCCCCACGCTAAACTACACTTTACATGGAAAATTTTGATTTTCTTGAAAATGGCTATAACGATTTTGATTAAAATGCCATATGTTTGAGATATTTTTATGACAAATGAAATGTATATCTTGAATTTTCTGGCTATAGCCTCTGGACGACTTTTGCACAACTGGTAAAGCGTTACAGATAGACCAAATCATACTATACAGAAATGTAGATCTTGCTAAAATACACAGTTTATGTCTGTATAAATTTCCTTGTAGGGTGAACCATTTCAGAGATATTCCTTGTTATGTGTGTGAGTTTCGGAAAACTTAACACTTTCGTGAAATGGAACATCGTTGTTCGTTTTTTATATGCTAAGCGTGCAAAGAGAAAGGAGTTTCAAAGCTTTAGAAGATTTGACTATCGCTCAAAGCCTACTGTATTCCCATATTCCCCTTGTACCTACAAGGAAATAAGCAATAAGATAATTTATACAAATGTTTATATCAACTAACACGAAGAAAATATAGGAATAAGAGTTTGCAAGAATGGTTAGAGCAAGAGTAGAGAAAGTTATGTGAGTGCAACACATCAGATTTTTTGGAATAGTTATAACCTTTATTTAGTACAGCCCCAATTAGGGTGAAGCGGAGGATTCACTATATAAACACCTGCAGATCATTGCGCAATAATTGCATCATGGGGAGCCATTTATACAAATATTAAAAAAAATATAATAAAATATTAATATTTTTGCAACTAATCTGCCTAAATGTATGAAATTTAGCACAGTTACTCCTCACTATACAGTGATTGTTGTGTTAAAATTTCAAATCAATCCAATGAAAACTGTAGATTTTCAAAATTTCACAGATGGGTATCCTGAATTCGTCTCTGGGGTTTAAGAAGTAAAATGTCACAGATGTCTATAGAACTAGTGGAGCCAGAACCGTTGCATTCTGTGTTCTTTTGGGGACGTAAATTTTCAGGTGGCCATGGAAAGCTTCTAATTTACTTCCCTGTCAGCATATAAAACATATGTAAACCAGTTCATGATATGACTCGCTCCACTGAGTAGACGTCACGAACTTGCCCCAGTGTACTGCACCTTCTCCTGTATGCTGGCCTCGTTAGCGGCGGTACTGGCTTCGACTCCTGACATGTAGTGAAACTCGGAACCAGAAGGAAAAGCTGTCTTCTTAATGACTTTGTATCGGCCATTAGCGAAGATGAGACTGGAATTAGTTGTGGAAACCGGCTCTAGGAGAAGGTTATACAATTAATTCTATGCCTAATTATCTTTAACAAGATTGTAAACTAGCACATAGCCAGCGTCATATTTCCACGTGCTGTTGCGGATATAAAATTTATTATTTTGACCGTTTTAAGAAAAAATCTGATGTGTTGCACTCACATGACTTTCTCTACTCTTGTACTAACCATTCTTACAAACTCTTATTCCTATATCTTCTTCGTGTTAGTTGAGATAAACATTTGTACAACTTATTGCTTATTTCCTTGTAGGTGCAAGGGGAATATTAAAATACAGTAGGCTTTGTGCGATAGTCAAATGTTTGAGATTCTGTTGTCTTTGCACACTTAACATATAAAAAAATGAACAGCGATGGCCCATTTCACGAAAGTTCTAAGTTTTCCGAAACTCACACACATAACAAGGAATATCTCCGAAATGGTTCACCCTACAAGAAAATTTATTGAGACATAAATTGTGTATTTTAGCAAGACCTACATTTTTTGTATGGTATAATTTGGTCTATCTCTAACGGTTTACCAGTTATGCAAAATTCATCCAGAGTACATACGACTACAGGGGCAATAACCAGAAAATTCAAGATATACATTTCATTTGTCATAAAAATATCTTAAACATATGACATTTTAATCAAAATCGTTTGAGCCATTTTCAAGAAAATAAAAATTTTCGAAAAATCTTCTATGTAAAGGGTAGTTTAGGGTTTGGCTATTTTCTTCAAAATCTTCGTATCACATGCTTGAAAGATATTAAACTTAAATACCAACTTTGGTTTTTAACCGACTTTTCGTTTTTGAGTTATACTGTCCACAGACTGACAGACTGACAGAGTGACAGACTGACACACAGACTGACACACAGGCTGACACACAAACTGACAGACTGACACACACACAGACTGACACACACACAGACTGACACACGGACCTTTTTCTAAAAATGCTTTTTTTGGATTCAGGGGGCCTCAAAACATATATTTCCGGTGAAATCTCGACATCGAATTTTTGGGTGGAATACAATACTTCCCCTACTTACCTGTAGAGAAAGTAAAAATCCTTAAAATCTTTAACTTCCCTTAATTTTGAACCAACAGTGAAAGCTGTGTATAAGATTTCGTTGAAGTAATTTTTTAAATGCAGAAATATTCCACAATACAATGGGTTTCCTTTACCCCAAAACGATATTCTGCCTCCGTAAGTCCCTGTCCATGGCATCCTCCTCCTTTAACCGTCTTCTCTCCACACTTCTTTTCACCCCATACATCCAGCATTCGCTAGGTTCCCTCTTCTTCTTTTCCCTTCTACTTTACAATTCAGAATTCAGTATTCGATCCCTTGACATTATAAGCACGTGTCCATACATCTTCAGGCGTCTTTCTTCTACAATTGCCAAAAGATTTTGTCAAATTGCATAATTTAGCTTCTTCTATGATTTCAAACTTTATCTTTAAAGTTACCTTTAAAGTAATGCTTGTATAATATATACTATGTATACAATACACTATAACCGAAGATACACGTTTTGAGAGAGCATGTTTGTCTGTGTATGCACGACATAATTAAAAGATCTGATGTGCTACACTCACATGACTTTCTCTACTCTTGCATAAACTATTCTTATAAACTCTTATTCCTATATCTACTTCATATTAATAGAAATAAACATTTGTGCAAATTATCTTATTGCTAAGGGTAACACAGTAGGCTTTAAGTGATAGTCAAATGTTTTAAGAGCGATCACTATATCATTACTTTGAATTTCCGTTCTTTTTGCATGACCAAGAGATAACAAATGGATAACGACCTCCCATTTGATAACGATATTTAAGTATTCCAAAATTCTGACAAATAACAAGGAATATCTCGGAAATGGTTCACTTCACAGGAAAGATCATTTGACACAAATTATGTCTTTTAGCGAGATTTACATTTTTGTATACTAAGATTTGGTCTATCTCTTATGGTTTACCAGTTATACAAAAGTCATCAAGAGTAAACAGGACTACCTAGGCTATAGCCAGAAAATTCAAAATATATATTCCATTTGCCATAAAATATCTTAAACACATGGCATTTTAATCAAAATCGTTCGAGCCATTTTTGAGAAAATCAAAATTTTTGAAAAATTGTTCATGTAAAGGGTAGTTTCGTAACATGTGTGTGAAACCTTAACAAAACAAATAAATAAAAGCTAATGGTGTTCAAAAGTAGGATATTACGTACTATATTTGGAGCAGTGAAACGAAATAATACATGGAGAATACGTTATAATAACGAATTAAATGAATTAATCAAAAACGAAAATATCATTAACCACATAAAAGCTTTACGATTAAGATGGTTTGGACAGATAAATTGGACCCCGGATGATAGAATGGTTAAAATAATATATAAATGGTCCCCAATGAATACAAGATTAACGAGCCGTCCCAAAAAATAGTTGGTTAGATGATGTACTTGATGACATTAAGCATATGAAATTAAAAAGTTGGCCTGTTTGCATACAAAATAGAAAAGTATGGAAACAATTGTTGAGAAGGCCAAAATTTTGTAAAGTTGTAGTGCCATAGTGAGAAGTAAAAGAAGAAGAAGAAGAAGAAGAAGAAGAAGAAGAAGATGAAGAAGGGGTAGTTTAGGATGGAGAAATTTTCTTAAAAATCTTCGTGTCGCATCTTTGAAAGATTTGGATTTTAACTGACTTTTTGTTTTTGAGTTATACTGTTCAGATGGAGACACACACACACACACACACACACACACACACACACACACACACACACACACACACACACACACACACACAAGGATCTCTTTCCCAAATGTTTCTTTTTTGGGAGATTCAGGTTGCCTCAAAAGATATATTTCCGAATTTTTGGGTCGAATACAATACTTCCCCTACCCACTATACGTAGTATAGTAAAAACAGAATGTCGGATAGATATTAAACTTAGTATTTAAGGTTAGCATCGTATAGAGATAAGGCGCGAGTACTTTTAACAGAATCCCCAATTACGTGGAGCATTATTCGAATTTTTTATTCAGTCAGAAATGGCTCTGAACCATGTTGATTAAAATACAGCATATTTAAGTCATTCTCATGGCAAGAAAATGCTTATCTTGAATTTTTTAGGGGAATATCCTCTGAAATCTTTTTCATTCAGAATGAATGTATGTATTGTTATTAATGTTTTGTTCTGTGTGTTTTGCTACTTATATGTACTTGTTTACCTTTGGCTGGATTCAATCGTGTATTACACCATATTGAATTGCAATAAATATAATAAATATAATAATATTAATAATAATAATAATCATAAT
The DNA here is from genome assembly GCA_030765045.1 of Tenodera sinensis. Classification (NCBI taxonomy): domain Eukaryota; kingdom Metazoa; phylum Arthropoda; class Insecta; order Mantodea; family Mantidae; genus Tenodera; species Tenodera sinensis. Next base: position 365,990,940 of record CM060964.1, on the reverse strand, counting down.
AATATGACGCTGACGGTGACGGTGACAATGACAATGACAATGACAATGACAATAACAATAACAATAACAATAATAATAATAATAATAATAATAATAATAATAATAATAATAATAATAATAATAATAATAATAATAATAATAATAATTTCATTTAACTCGTAAAGCACAAGAGATAGGCTATTCTAACTAAACAAAATGTGGAGCTCATTAAGTACGCGTTTTGTGTCAATACTTTTTTTTTTACATTAACCATTTCCGAGATATTCTTTTTAACTGGATGAAATATACGTACTTCGTACTTCTCAAATGCAAATAGCTTTTTTGTATTTATGCAAGGAGAACAGAATTTCAAAGCCGTCACATAGCGATCGGGTTTAAAAATATTTGACAAACGCTTTAGTGTACTTTCTTCTTAAACTTACAACGAAATGTATAAATGAGTAGTGTATGTTTATATGTATTAACAAGGAATAGAAGAATAATCTTTTATAATAATAATTTGTAGCGGACTGAGTAGAGAAAGTTATGTGAATACAACCCATAAGTTTTACCGTGCCTGCTTCTATGTGATGGGTAGGTTTGACATCTGTCCACAGAGGCCTTGGTGCTTGGCAGATGTATTTGTGCTTCTACAAGCGCTGAGCAGATGGTATTCCGGTGCCACCTATTTACCTGTTTATATTATTGATGGATAGATGGCAGAGCGGCTGGCCCCGAATTGATTCCGAAACGGCCGTGTTAATTCTCATTAGCTATCAACAGTGCTGTAACATTTCCTTCCCACTTAGGACTGTTTACATGCAGTAGGTATGGTTAAAATGTCTGGATTCTTGTTATTCTCATAATGTAAATACAGAAGAAGCAAAGTTGCCATTGTCTAGCACAAATAATAACATTATGTAAGTGGGACAAACTTTTAGCAGATGTTTTGAAGATATACATATCGGGTAGTGGTTGGTTTCCCATTTGTTCTTTTCTGTAATTTAGTTTTTGCTGCATATTTTGGTGGTAATTTTCTTCTCGTTTCTTATTTTAATGTAAGCTTCAGCTTGGACACCGTTTAATGGAATATGTTGGGATGGACAGAGTAAAAATTGATCGTTCAGTTTGGAGTGAAATGCCACGTAATACGCAGAAAGTGGCTATGTAGAAGAATATAGTAATCCAAAAGGTGATCCAAATTTTCATTGCAAGGTTTTTGCAGCATTGCCTTCGACGAAGCAATCTTCAATTTGGTCAGAGGGCTGGAGAAGTGGTCCAAACAAAGTTTACAGAAGTCTGTTGATTTCAAATTCTTGTGATTTAAAATCATTTGGTAATCCTAGTGATTGAATATTTTCCACAATGCCCGAGATGATATGTTCGTTTGGAGCCAAACGTAAACAATTACCTGATAAATCTCCTTCACAAAGTCAACTCATATCAGGCATGGGCACGAGGGAAGTAGCGATTGAACTTGCCTTACATTCTCGTGACGAGCGATTCAAACATTTTAAACGCTTGCTAAGAAATTTGATATAAATGCTTTAAAAAATCTAATGTTCCAAAGAATTAAACACATTTCCTGGTGGAGACCGCATATGCAGGTCAAACGCTGTTTCTTACTTACGTTAGCGAATCCTGAGTAAGGGCAAAATTATCCTGAGTTAAGAAGTAATGATTTAAGGGCTCGATGTTGCCCTGTTGAATTTCTTAGGGCCAACCGCCCTTCTTTTTAAGCGAGTTCACTTCTATAGATCTACGGCTTAAGACTCGTTCACAACCACCGGTAACGGTAACAATAACCAAAACGATAAAGTTGAAAGTGTTTAAATGGAAGTATTCACAACCAACTGGAAGCTTTTCCGCGGAAGTATTGTATTCCACCGAAAAATTCGATGTAGAGATTTCACCAGAAACGTTTCGAGAGCACCCGAATTTAAAAAAAAAAAAAAAAAAAAAAAAAAATAGAAAAAGGTCCCAGTATGTATCTCTCTGTCTGTCTCTGTGTCTGTCAGTCTGTGGACAGCATAACCCAAAAACGAAAAGTCGCTTAAAAACCAAAGTTGATATTTAAGTTCAATGTCTTTCAAGGATTCAACGTGAAGATTTTGAAGAAGATAGCCCCACTCTAAACTACCCTTTACATGAAAATTTTTTCGAAAAGGCCCTAACGATTTTGATTAAAATGCCATATGTTTAAGATATTTGTATGAGAAATAAAATGTATATTTTGAATTTTCTAGGTATAGCCCCTGTAGTCCTGTTTACTCTGGATGACTTTTGCATAACTGGTAAACCGTTAGAGATAGACCAAATCATACTATACAAAAAATGTAGATCTTGCTAAAACACAATTTATGTAAAAGTAAATTTTTTTGTAGAGTGAACCATTTCGGAGATATTCCTTGTTATTTGCGTCAGTTTCGGAAAACTTAAAACTTTCGTGAAATGGAACATCGTTGTTCATTTTGTATATGTTAAGCGTGCAAAGAAAACCGGATCTATAATCTTTAAAAGGTTTGACTATTGCACAAAGCCTACTGTATTCTAACATTCCCCTTGTACCTACAAGGAAATAAGCAATAAGATAATTTGTACAAATGTTTATCTGCACTATACGAAGATATAGGAATAAGAGTTTGTAAAAATGGTTAGTACAAGAGTAGAGAAAGTCATGTGAGTGCAACACATCAGATTTTTTACTTTCTGTTCTCGTTACCACGGAAGGCCTGTTAGATTCATATTGTGCGTATTAGACTTTTCGTTCTGGAAATTATTCAAAGCAGCTGTGCAATGAAACAGCCACCGGAGTTCTCTGGTCGAAAGCTAGAAAAAAAAAATCTGGTCTGTTGCACTCACATGACTTTCTCTACTCTTGTACTAACCATTCTTACAAACTCTTATTCCTATACCTTCTTTCTTGACAGTTGAGATAAACATTTGTACAAATTATCTTATTGCTTATTTCCTTGTAGGTGCAAGGGGAATATTAGAATACAGTAGGCTTTGTGCGATAGTCAAATGTTTGAGATTCTGTTCTCTTTGCACACTTAACATATAAAAAAAATGAACAACGACGATCCATTTCACGAAAGTTCTAAGTTTTCCGAAACTCACACACATAACAAGGAATATCTCCGAAATGGTTCACTCTACAAGAAAATTTATTGAGACATAAATTGTGTATTTTAGCAAGATCTACATTTTTTGTATAGTATAATTTGGTCTATCTCTAACGGTTTACCAGTTATGCAAAAGTCGTCCAGAGTAAGTACGACTACAGGGGCTATAACCAGAAAATTCAAGATATACCTTTCATTTGTCATAAAAATATCTCAAACATATGGCATTTTAATCAAAATCGTTAGAGCCATTTTCAAGAAAATCAAAATTTTCGAAAAATTTTCCATGTAAAGGGTAGTTTAGGGTGGGGCTATTTTCTTCAAAATCTTCGTGTGGCATCCTTGAAAGACATTAAACTTAAATACCAACTTTGGTTTTTAACCGACTTTTTGTTATTGAGTTATGCTGTCCACAGACTGGCAGATTGACACACACAGACACACACTAACCTTTTTCTAAAAATGCCTTTTTTGGATTCAGGGGGCCTCAAAACATATTTCCGGTGAAATCTCGACATCGAATTTTTGTGTGGAATACGATACTTCCCCTACTTACCAGTAGAGAAAGTAATATCATTACTGAGTTACAAACAAATTAATACCACTGCGCAATATTGGCCTCCATTTTCTGGTATCTTGCCGTTGTCGTTCCCGGGCTGTTGTGAACCAAAATATTGAGAGGTGTGTTGCTTTCCGTTCTCGGAATCGTTATGGTAACCGTTGTTGGGTGGTTGTGAACTGGAATGCAGGTTATGCATGCAGCCAGGGCTATCGTTGCTGCTTTGTTTGAACCATAGACATATATATCTGCATATCTGTGTAAGTAGAACTAGCATATCCTGAGTGTGATTTATTGTCAATTACGTATATTACAAGTGGTGTAATAAAGCTGTGCAATATAATGCTAGAAGTACGCGATAAGCGATGTTGAGTGTTGACCCCGATACGAAATCTTAACCCATTGTTTTAATTGTGTAAAATTGTGTAAGTTATTAGAAGCAATGCCAATTATTATTCATATATCAGAAAAAAAAGGAAAAATTTCAATGCACGAGCGTTATTCTTTTTTTTTAAACATCTGATGTGTTGCACTCACATGACTTTCTCTACTCTTGTACTAACCATTCTTACAAACTCTTATTCCTATATCTTCTTCATGTTAGTTAAGATAAACATTTGTACAAATTATCTTATTGTTTATTTCCTTGTAGGTACAAGGGGAATATTAGAATACAGTAGGCTTTGAACTATATGAAGGCTTAGACATTACGTTCTCTTTGCACGGTCAAGAAATAAAAAAGTGAATAGCGACCTTCCATTTGAGAAAAGTGTAAAAATGGTTCACTCCACAAAAAGAATGCATTAGACACAGCTCATGCGTTTTAACGAGAACTACATTTTTTGTACAGTAATATTTGATCTCTCTTACCCATTACCAGTTATGCAAAACTCATCTACAATACAGAGGCTATACCCAGAAAATTCAAAATATACATCTCATTTGCCATAAAATATCTTAAACGTATGGCATTTTATCAAAATCGTTAGAGCCATTTTCAAGAAAAACAGAATTTTTGAAATATTTGCCTTAGGGTGCAGGAAGTTTCTTCAAAATCTTCGTGTCATATCGTTTAAAGATGTTAAACTTAAATACCTACCAACTTTGGTTTTTAAGCGACTTTTTGTTATTGAGTTCTGCCGTTCTCTCTCTCTCTCTCTCTCTCTCTCTCTCTCTCTCTCTCTCTCTCTCTCTCTCACACACACACACACACACACACACACACACACACACACACACAAGCACGCGCGCGCGATGACCTTTTTCTAAAAATGCTTGTTTGGATTTATGGGACCTCAAAGCATATATTTCTAGTGAAATATCGGCATCGTATTTTTTGGGTGGAATACAATACTTCCTCTACTTACTATTCGTAGTAGAGAAAATAAAAACTCATGCAACTTATAAAATTTCCATAATATACAAATGCATGAATATTTGTTTGTTTGTACCTTATGGGCTGCTATACTATTTATCCGTATGTGATGAAAGTTGGCAAATCTAAATGTTTTTTATAGAGAACATTTTTATGCTATCCATTTTACTGTGCAATATTTTTCTCTACTCCCTTTTCTTTTACGTAGCACATTCTAATGTCCTTGTATACTTGCGCTTCAACATGGAATTCATACACTTTTCTATAATTGAAATAGAAATGCAACATATTGCACTCACGCGGTTTTCTCTACTCGCTTTTCTTTTACGAAACACAATCACTTTCTTTTCTCTACACCCACTTCTACAAACAATAGATATGATTTTCGATATGTTTGAAACAAAAATGCATCATATCAGGTTCACACGGTTTTCTCTACTCTTCTTTTATGCAACACATTCACATGTTCTTTCCTAGTAGTCCTTCCACATATAATTTATAGAATCTTGTATATAATAGAAATACAAGTATAACGTAGTACATTCACATGTATTTCTTTTCTCACTCTTCTACAAACAGCCCATACACTTTTCTCTATTGTCGAAATAGAAATGAAACGTGTTGCATTGATATGGTATTCTCTACTCGCTTTTCTTTTACGAGTCGTCTATTTGCCGTTCAAAAACAATTCATACACTTTTCTATGAGTGAAACAGAAATGCAAGCTATTACATTCACAGGGTTTTCTCTATTAGCTTTTCTTCCTGTGGTATTTGTGATTGTTCAACAGTGCTTTTGCATAGTGTTCTCCGTGTTTTTATTTATTTAGTTTATTTTTTTATTCCTTATGGTATTCTAAGAGTTTTAATTAAATATTTAAGTGTATTAGGTAATATCTATAAATGTTTCCAAAGAAACACAAGGCTACTGGGCAAGTGTAATCTACGTCCAAAAGTTTAGGGGATAACTCCAAACCAAAACGGATGAATCAACTTACTCTAAACTTTGTAGTTGCCTTAATTTTAACCAGGATAATTAACCTAAAAAATCTGATGTGTTACACTCACATGACTTTCTCTACTCTTGTACTAACCATTCTTACAAACTCTTATTACTATATCTCCATGTTAGTTAAGATAAACATTTGTACAAATTATCTTATTGCTTATTTCCTTGTAGGTGCAACGGGAACGTACAACACAGTAGGCTTTGTGCGATAGTCAAATGTTTTAAAGGTTTGAGATTCTGTTGATATTACACACTTAACATATAAAAAAATGAACAACGATGATCCATTTCATGAAAGTTCTAAGTTTTCCGAAACTCACACACATAACAAGGAATATCTCCGAAATGGTTCACCCTACAAGAAAATTTATTTCAATATAAATTGTGTATTTTAGCAAGATGTACATTTTTTCTACAGTACGATTTGGTCTATCTCTAACGGTTTACCAGTTATGCAAAAGTCGTCCAGAGTAAATACGACTACAGGGGCTATAGCCAGAAAATTCAAGATATACATTTCATTTGTCATAAAAATATCTCAAACATATGACATTTTAATCAAAATCGTTAGAGTCATCTTCAAGAAAATCAAAATTTTTGAAAAATTGTCCAGGTAAAGGGTAGTTTAGGGTGGGGCTATTTTCTTCAAAATCTTCGTATCGCATCCTTGAAAGACATTAAACTTAAATACCAACTTTGGTTTTTAATCGACTTTTCGTTTTTGAATTATGCTGTCCACAGACAGACACACACACACGGACCTTTTTCTAAAAATGTTTTTTTTTTTTTTTTTTTTTTTTTTTTTTTTTTTTTTTTTTTATTATTCAGGGGTCTCAAAACATATATTTCTGGTGAAATCTCGACATCGAATTTTTGGGTGGAATACAATACTTCCCCTACTTACCAGTAGAGAAAGTAAAAATCGTATAAAAGCTGCAAGTGTTTTACATGACTATCCGCCATTGTTTTATATGTTTTTGTATTCATATCAGGGGATTTTTGTATGATATTGGGAATAGCTGGGGAGAATTCACTATAAAAATCGTCTAAACCTTTGTATAATGACTTTATAAAAACGGGGAGAGGTAAATGAAATAAATTGGATATTCAAGTGTAAAGTAAGGAAGGTCTGGTACTATCGATGTAAGTCGTTTTGCCAGATGCAGGTTCGATACCTTTCCCGATTGTTATCGATCTGGGCAGGTAATTTGTTGAGGTGGCGATGAAAATTCACACAGAGATAGAGTAGGTCATGGGCTCTGTTGTTTCCAGACCATTTAAATCTTGAAAGTTCTTATCATTGTCACGAGTTATGCAGAAGCAAGTTTCAGATGTTCTGGTTTACTTAGGCAGCGCTCCAAGTGATTAAAAATAGAAGCAACAGGTTTCCTTGTTTTACGCATGCCTTAAAGCTGATTTCATGTATCGTGATAGCCTACTTTCTATCACAGCAGAGAAGAAAGGGTTGCAACAGTTATATATATCATGGACTATGGCTCTATTGGTAGAACCTTACACGTTTCTATTATATGCTCACGTTTCAAAATCGATATACTTTCTCTACTACTTATTTATAGTGAAGCACAGGAAGTATTGTATTCCACCCAAAAATTCGATGTCGAGATTTCACCGGAAATATATGTTTTGACGCCCCCTGAATCAAAAAAAAAAGTATTTTTAGAAAAAGGTCTGTGTGTGTCTGTGTGTCAGTCTGTGGACAGCATAACTCAAAAACGAAAAGTCGGTTAAAAGCCAAACTTGGTATTTAAGTTTAATGTCTTACAGGGATGCGACACGAAGATTTTGAAGAAAATAGCCCCACCCTAAACTTCCCTTTACATGGAAGATTTTTCGAAAATTTTGATTTTCGTGAAAATGGCTCTAACTATTTTGATTAAAATGTCATATGTTTGAGATATTTTGATGACAAATGAAATGTATATCTTGAATTTTCTGGCTATAGCCCCTGTAGTCGTATTTACTCTGGACGACTTTTGCATAACTGGTAAACCGTTAGAGATAGACCAAATCATACTGCACAAAAAATGTACATCTTGCTAAAATACACAATTTTAGTCTCAATAAATTTTCTTGTAGGGTGAACCATTTCGGAGATATTCCTTGTTATGTGTGTGAGTTTCGGAAAACTTAGAACTTTAGCGAAATGGATCATCGTTGTTCATTTTTTTATATGTCAAGTGTGCAAAGACAACAGAATCTCAAACATTTGACTATCGCACAAAGCCTACTGTATTCTAATATTTCGCTTGTGCCTACCAGGAAATAAACAATAAGATAATTTGTATAAATGTTTATCTTAACTAACACGAAGAAGATATAGGAATAAGAGTTTGTAAGAATGGTTAGTACAAGAGTAGAGAAAGTCATGTGAGTGCAACACATCAGATTTTTTTTTGTGTCAATCTGCGGACATCATAACTCAAAAACGAAAAGTCGGTTAAAAACCAAAGTTGCTATTTAAGTTTAATATCTTTCAAGGACGCGACACGAAGATTTTGAGGAAAATTCTTGCACCCTAAACTATCCTTTACATGGAAAGTATTTCGAAAATTTTGATTTTCTTGAAAATGGCTCCAACAATTTTGATTAAAATTACATATTTTGAAGGTATCTTTATGAGAAATCAAATGTATATTTTGAATTTTCTGGCAATAGCCTATGTAGTCCTGTTCACTCTGGATGACTTTTGCATAACTGGTAAACCGTAAGAGATAGAACAAATCTTACTAGACACAAAATGTAGATCTTGTTAAAACACACAATTTACGTCTAAATTTTTTTTTTGTAGAGTGAACCATTTCGAAGATATTTCTTGATATTTATGTGAGTTTTGGAGAACTTATACTTCTGTCAAATGGAACATCGTTATTCATTTTTTTTTATATGTTAAGCGTGCAAAGAGAGCGTAATCTCAAAGCTTCAAAACATTTGACTATCACACAAAGCCTTGTATTCCAATATAGCCCTTGCAGTTACAAGGAAATAAGGAATAAGATAATTTGTACAAATGTTTATTTTCAGTGGTACGCCCGAAAGAATAACCTCTCGAAAGAGAGTTGAACAGTTGACAGATACGCAGTACCAGTAAAACACATCGGGGCCAAGTGTATAGAACAAAACTACTACCAATAATGTTGGGAGTTAATATCCAGTTAACCTTTCTGTGTGCATGACATTAATTTCTTCATAGCCATTCGTCTTATTTTCATTCAATAATAATTAAGTTCGCTACGTCATAAACAACTGTAGATCATAGGCATTTACTGTGTCTGACGGGTCATGTTAGCTCAAGAGGGCCGTGGAAAAGTGATCCTTAAAACCTCGACACAGCGTCATTTTAGTGAATTTACCTGATACAGAGAACTAGGACAAATATCTACTGAGTAAGGAATCAATGTAACTATCACTCTACACGTGATAACATACTCAACACACGGATCCAGGGCTGACAGTTGACCATCAGTAATTCGACTGCAGTTCTGGCAGTGCGAGTTGGTCACTCTGTGTTTGGGTTCTATTCTGAGCTACGCAAAGTTGAGTATGTTCACACTGAAAACGTTAGTGGAAGTATTTGGAAGAAATAATTTCATTGCAGAAAGCATACAATGTAGGTTGTTCATTCAAAAATCTGATGTGTTGCACTCACATGACTTTCTCTACTCTTGTACTAACCATTCTTACAAACTCTTATTCCTATATCTTCTTCGTGTTAGTCGAGATAAAAATTTATACAAATTATCGTATTGTTTATTTCCTTGTAGGCACAAGCGAAATATTAGAATACAGTAGGCTTTGAGCGATAGTCAAATGTTTGAGTAACGATCTTGCATTTGGCTAAAGTTTAAGCATTCGAAAACTCACATAAACAACAAGAAATATCTCCGAAATGGTTCACTTTACAAAAAATTTTATTTGAACATAAATTGTGTTTTAGCAAGGTCTACATTTTTTGTAGAGTAAGATTTGCTCTATCTCTTATGATTTACCAGTTATTCAAGTCATCCAGAGTAAACGGGATTACACGGGCTATAGTCAGAAGATTCAAAATATACATTTCATTAGTCATAAAAATATCTTAAACATATGGCATTTTAATCAAAATCGTCAGACCCATTTTCAAGAAAATTAAAATTTTCCAAAAATTTTCCATGTAAAGGGTAGTTAGGGTAGTTTAGGTTGGAGCAATTTTCTTCAAAATCTTCGCTTCGCATCCTTAAAAGACATTAAACTTAAATAGCAACTTTGGTTTTTAACTGACTTTTCGTTATTGAGTTATGCTGTCCACAGACTGACACACGCACGCGCGCGCGCGCGCGCGCACACACACACACACACACACACACACACACACACACACACACACACGCACACACACACACACACAAACGGACCTTTTTCTAAAATTGCTTTTATTGGATTCAGGGGGCCTCAAGATATATATTTCCGGTGAAATCTCGACATCGAATTTTTGGGTGGAGTACAATACCTCCTTGACCGCCTCCGCAGCGCAGTTGGCAACGCGCTTGCCCCTGGCGCGGAGGACCCGTATTCGATCCCGGTGCCAGCATGGGGGTTTCATCCCTTCTGGGAGGTTTGGCACGGGATGCACTCAGCCTCGTTACTCCCGGGGGGACCAATAGAGGGACTAGTTGATGGAAAAGTAGCGGGTCCAGGTCGTGAAGACCGCATAATTGGCCGGGAGGGATGGAGACGCTGACCACGTCCCACCCTCCAGTTCTGCACCCACCAATGACACCTGTAGTGGGTCGAGGTGGGGACGCAGCGGCTGGGCGGCAAGACGTGGCTCCTCATGGGCTGTCGTGCCGGGGCTTAGCTTAGTTTACAATACTTCCTCTACTTACTATACGTAGTAGAGAAAGTAAGAATAAGAAAGAAGAAAAAGGGATTTCAGACGCTGTTGCCAGAATATTCAAAATATACATTCCATTTGTAAAGTAAATATCTTCAACATGGGATATTTTTATTAAAATCGTTAACCATTTTTGGGAAAATAAAAAAAAAATTGTTAAGAGTAGCTTGGTGTGGGGATATTTTTGAAAATCTTCATTATGGATTCTTGGAATTTAAATAAGATTGGTTTCTAACCGAATTTTGGTCTTTGAGTTATATATGGCCTTTGCACGCACATACAGTATTTTTCAGGGTGTCTCAAAACATGTATCTCCGGTGAAATCTCAATATTGAATTTTTGGGTGGAAGACAATACTTCCTCTACTTTAACTATGGAGAAGAGAAAATAAAAGGACTAGGAAACCAAAGCCAACGGCAGGTTTCGTACTCGACTTTACAAACCTCGCGTTAAGGGACATTGGGAGTGAAGTTTGAAAGTTCTACATTTCTGGATAGATTTTTCTGAAAATTTTACTGTGTTTGTATTTATATGTGAATAGGAGGTACACCAAATTTCATTAAAATTGGATAAGTCGTTTATGATATATAAATTATTTTATGAATTTAATAGGCACATTTTCAAAATAGAGCTCGCGTCTATTGACTTTTCAAAATGCATTTATATTGGCAGAACTGATACTCTAAAACATGGGTAACAATTGTATGAAGAGATATTTCAAATACGTTTGCTGATTATGCTGTACATATTTTTTAATAACAAAGAAAATTTAATCTTAAAAATTATTGATTTTTTTCATACAAAAAAAAATGTTTTTGGAATTCATGTTAATGCTAACATCAATATTGAATCATAGTTTTGTTTAGCTGGTATTTATGAATACTTTTGGAAATTTTCATTGAATTTGAAGCAAAACTCAGGCGCGACCTTCTGCAGAAATGTAGTTTTGAGAAAAACAGACTTTTATATAGGAGCATCCTGTGTGCGTTAAGGGAAGAGCACTGGGCCGTAATGACCACATGGAGTGGGGGATATGAAAAATGTTAGCTGATCCAAATGCACAGGAGTTCCAGGAACATTTTAAGGTTAAAAAAAAAAAAAAAAAAAAAAATCGACTTTTTGACAATTTTGACCAAAATTTCACTCCCAGTGTCCCTCTACTTTAACTATGGAGAAGAGAAAATAAAAGGACTAGGAAACCAAAGCCAACGGCAGGTTTCGTACTCGACTGTAAACCTCGCTTTAAAAATAATGAGGGGGCTCTTGGACATAGAAGCGCGGTTCACAATGCACGACAGGCAGGAAGATCTCTGTCACTGGTTCCGAAACTCCCCATCCGCTGGAAATGTTTTTCGTTTCTTTATAATGTTGTAACATGACATTTTGGAAGTAAACTTATTGTGCTAACGACATTGCGAATATATTACTGCTGGCTATTAAAGGCAACAGAGTCTAAATACTCGTATATACAAATAAACATAAATAAACTTTCTTCTTATTCTTGAAAATGTGTAAGAAATAAAGCTCATCCTAAAGATAGCTGCAGCACTAATGCTCTAGCATTCTAAGACTTAACTACCCGCTGTCGAGTGTGGCATGCGTCACTGAGTCTTAAACCCACCTCGCAGACACGTGCAACGACTACGAGGGTACTTCAAAAAGTAAGTTACACATGTTGTTCTACACCAAGACCACCACACAAAGCATGTCTTTATTCGAAGCTGGACCTATGTCTTAAACCCACCTCGCAGACATGTGCATTAACTACGAGGGTACTTCAAAAAGTAAGTTACACATGTTGTTCCACACCAAGACCACCACACAAAGCATGTCGTTATTCGAAGCTGGACCTATGTCTTAAACCCACCTCGCAGACATGTACATTACGAGGGTACTTCAAAAAGTAAGTTACACATGTTGTTCCACGCCAAGACCACCACACAAAGCATGTCGTTATTCGAAGCTAGACCTATGTCTTAAATCCACCTCGCAGACATGTGCATCAACTACGAGGGTAGTTCAGAAAGTAAGTTACACATACTGTTCCACGCTAAGATCATATCGTAGCAAGAACGACACTTTGTCAGAATAAAGTTCATATTCCCGGAATTCCTGCACAGCGCATTCAGCTGCGCTACTAATAGCAGAGGCATCACAGTGTGCGAGTGAAATGGTCGTATCAAGTGCAAATATACTCCAAAGTTGAAGTACATGGGACGGTACGATTCTTGTGGACAAAAGTTCGAAATTTGCAGACATTCATATTGAAATTCTCTGCTATAGAGAGTATATGAAACGTCGAGTAGGTATAGTCTTATTGTTAGTGAAATTAAGCAAAGACATTGCATTCCTGTTTCCTATTATCTTGGTTCGTGGTCACTACAATAAAGTATGCAAACGAGTGTATAGCTTCCTGCATGTTACTAGATAGCGGAACATTTCCACTTTCTCTACTGTTACCTATACTTTTTTATTCATTCACTTAAGGAAGTACACAATGACTCAGTGACAACTTGCGGAGGGGGACTTAGCACCTCGGCCGAAAGGCGATCTTTTGTGTTTATGCCCCTCATGGGGCTCCCCCTGGGAGGATGGATGAGGCGAATGGATTCTAAGAGCGGCCGGAACGTTGCCACGACAGAGCAGGTGGCAGGGTTCCTACATTTTCCCAGTTAGAAACACTCCGGTGGAGGCTGCCTAACGTCCCCTCCCCTCTCGGACTTGCACCACCCCATGGAAGGCTGGGACATGAGTAGCTCACCTTCCAATACGGGGAACGAGACTTCCAGAGTGTAGATTTCCTGCCGTGCTGGTGCCGCGACGGTCGCCGATGCTTCCAACCCTGAAAGTAACCTAACGGAAAGAAGGTTGAAATGAAATGATTAATGTAACGAAATGGAGCGACAAGAAGTCCTTCCCAACCTTCGCCTGGCGACCCGGGGAAATCTCCGAAAAAACCAAGGTCAGGAAGGTCTATCACGGGGATCGAACCCACGTCCTCCCGAATGCGAGCCACACACGTTACCGCCTGAGCCATCCCACTCGGTAAGCGAAACACAACTGAAAATGTGATTTCTAAATTTTTCAACCAATGTAGCTAAACTTTTTTTTTTTTTTTTTTCATGTTGTCTTAAAAATCAACTTTAGATGATTTTAAATTTCATCGTGATATCTCTTTTAGTTTTTAAGTTATGAAATATTAAATCTAGATTTTATTATATTTATCTAATCATAACGTACAAATCTGTCATATAATTTTGTTTTAGTAGCCTTGGTTCAAAAGGAAATAATTTTTAAATTTTGTCATTTAAAATTTTTAATTTTATTTAACTTGTATACAGCTTTAAAAAGTAGTAACTCAAAAAACTGTTTAAAAATAAAATAAAGTATATGACAGATTTAATTGTTTTTGTCTCGGGAACCTACGTGACAAATTTCAAAATTGAATGAAAACTGCATGGCGTGAAAAATTTTCAAAAAGTGAACATGGTGAAAAAATAATTTAAAAAACTTAAATTTCAAAATGAAAAACATTTTTATTCTGTATTTAATGTACATTATATAAATCTGCTCGTAGGTGTTTGCAATATAAGAAGTCAAAGACATTTTCAATTTTTGACCCCTAGGTATTTTTAGTCATGGAATACAAATGTCATATTTTATTACTTCCGAAATTAAAAATAGCAATTTTAGCAAAACTTATCTATTTCTCTATGTCTGTGTGTGTGTCTGGGAACAACATAACTGCAAAATGAAAAATCGATTAAATAGCAAATTTGTTATTAAATTCAGCAATTGAAGGATGCGAGACTAAGATTTTCAAAAATGTGCACCCATCGTATACTACCTTTACCTATATGGAAACTTGATTTTATCAGAAATTACCTACGATTTTGATTAAAATACCATACGTTTAAGATATTTTAATAAGAAATGAAATGTATATATTCAAATGGCCTCGGAACTCCTATTCTTTCTGAATGACTTTTGCATAACTGGTGAACCGTAAGACATAGACAAAATCTTACTGCACCATAAATGTATATCTCGTTAAAGTATGCAATTTATGTCAAATAGACTTTTCTGGAGTGAACCATTTCAGAGATATTCCTTGTTACTTGTGTGAGTTTTCCAATAATTTCACTTTCCTCAAATGGGAAGTATACCCAGTGTGGATTATCTTGTCTCTGGTCTAAAAAAAGAGAAAGAGACATGTTGAAAAGAGACGCAGATGTCTGTTGTCCTGGGGAAGGTGGGAGAAAATTCGTCTGCTTCTGTGCAATCAGTGCTAGACTGCATGAATAGACTTCTGATGTTTTTACACGCAAAACATTGTTTCTACTCCCTGCCTCTAACTAGCGTGGTGGAAAAGACCTTCCAGTTTTATGGCCCTAGAGACAAGTTAAACTACCGGAGGTATAGTAATTCCGTTTTGTACTGGACATGCAAAGAGAATGAAATTTCCAAGCCATCACATGGTGACCTCTTAAAAGACTTGACTATCACCCAACTTAATGTATTCCCCTTGTACCTGCAAGAAGATAAACAATAAAATAATTTCTGCAAATGTTTATCTCAATTAACATGAAGATAGAGCAATATGGGTTTGTAAGGGTTGTATATATGTTTCTATAGCGCATCCCACCCTTAGAAGACAGTACACGTTAAATGGAGCGCAGTGTTGCAACATGTACTAGTTGCAAATCTTTCTCCGCGCGCGATCCCGAGGTGGCCGAGTCCTGTACTTAGTCCTTCAATTGCTGCTTGACGAGACGGGCACTTTTAACTTTGGTATCCCTCCACGCTTTTGTCACTGTATGACCTAAATTTACAAATGACTCGTCTGTATAAACAATTGATTTCCCCTGGTCCCTAAACCTTTTAATGTATTTTAGATATTTATGTCGCCATCTGATGATATCCATATCGTCTCTTTCTATTAATATGCACTTGTTACCCCTTCTTTCATATTCCAACCCCTAATCATGTAAGAACCGACTAAGAGTGGCCCTTGAGAAATTTGGTACGGTATCATCACTGTTGAACTGTGACAAAATTATATTCAGCGTGGGTGGAATATTTGCAAACTGTAAAGAATGAACAATTCGCCGCACTCCACCTTGCACTATTCAATCATGTTGCGTTAAACTAGCGGTTTTTTTTTTTTTTTTTTTTTTTTTTTTTTTTTAATTTCGCGCACTTTTTGCTCACTTTTTCGATGGCGTTCTTAGAGGTCCTTTCATTACTTCCTTTTTAATCCTATACACTACTGCTTCTGAACACCCGATAGCCTTAGCTATTTCTTTTACTGCCTTACTTACACGAATTTTACTTCAAAAATAATCAAACACCTTCATAATTATTTGGCGTTCCTTACTTCTTAATTTACCAACATATCGTCTCTTCCTAGCTTCCCCCTCCACAACTACAAATATTTACGAAACTATTAAACAAATAACGCAATAACAGCTCACAGTTACACACACGGTTTCTTTCGAACTAATGTTAGTGCTGCTCCTTATACTATCTTCTGTGTCAGGCCTGGCGCTGAATAGATGAATACCTTTTGTTTGGCTTACTGGATAAAAGAAGGAGTTTACTGCCTTTTGGTTTATTTTAAAAACTTTCTCCAACCTTCCTCAACATTTGTTCTCGCTGGTTCCCTGATGTAAACTCAATAACAAAAAAGTTTCACACTGCGTAACTTTTGCAGTGCACAGATATAAAATTTTCCGAAAACATTTAATTTAAAAATTATAACACTTAACTGGGTAAACATAGAGAATTCAAAGTGGACAGGTAGTAGCACTATGGTTTACTCTACCTAAGAAAAAAATATAGATGCATTCTAGCAGTTAGTTTGTTAGTGCGTGATGAGTATAGAAACAGCAAATATCGGACTTCTATTGAAAAAGAACGTTTTCTGAAGAAATGTGGGCGTATAGAAATGTAAAGAATATAACCTGATAGAGAAACACATTCTGCGTAGGATAATGTGTTCAAACCTGAAATTTATAACAACTGAATATTTATACCACGCTATTAGGAATCAGGCAACAGCGCGAGGGTAGAAAAGGACGAGGCTAACGGCAACTTGTATGCGCTAGATAGAGACAGATATATCCCATTTAACTCCATACTGTCATCTAAGAGTGGGACAACGTATAGTATATTGGCAAGCCTACATTAGTCTGGGACTCCCAATTGTGGGAGTGCGTTATGAAAGCGTTTGTCATTGAAAGTGGCAGTACCGGGTTTCGAAAGCGGACGTTTCCCGTCTGTGGTTAGAAGATTAAGCCGCAAGCAATCGGCCTTCCTGAAATCGTGACCAGATCCTCGCCTGGGTTCGAATCTGGGACACTTTTTTATCGAGGCAATGGTAGCCGTGGTTGGTTTCCGGAATGTAATGGCGTTCCTCCTTTGTCAGCGGAGAAAGCATCTGCGAAGAGGTACCAGCGCAACGCACGAGAAGAAAGTAACTCCGATAGTTGCCTGACCAATAGATGAAGAAGCTAAAACACTATGGCCATAGGCTTGTACTGGGAACAGGGTTGCCAACACGTACGATAATTATGGGGGCATACGATAATTTTAATGTTTGCACGATGGTTGCCAACTCGTACGATAATTATGGGGGCATACGATAATTTTAATGTTTGCACGATGGTTGCCAACTCGTACGATAATTATGGGGGCATACGATAATTTTAATGTTTGCACGATGGTTGCCAACTCGTACGATAATTATGGGGGCATACGATAATTTTAATGTTTGTACGATGGTTGTCAACCCGTACGATAATTATGGGGGCATACGATAATTTTAATGTTTGCACGATGGTTGCCAACTCGTACGATAATTATGGGGGCATACGATAATTTTAATGTTTGCACGATGGTTGCCAACTCGTACGATAATTATGGGGGCATACGATAATTTTAATGTTTGTACGATGGTTGTCAACCCGTACGATAATTATGGGGGTGTACGATAATTTGAATGTATGATAGTTCGATATCGGCGAAATATCATTTTCACTGGTTTATCACTCCAGCGAAGTGAAACTAATTACAAATAACACCACTTTTGTCAACATTGTCTGTCTCCACCCCATAGCTACTAAGCCTGCTACCTTTATCCTCTTATTGCCAGTGTGCCCAGGTCTGATAATCTCAATGAAGAAGGAAGGCACTGTTCAGAAAATTGACGATCAATGTAGAAAACTCGGAATACGTGCTACTCCGTGTGAAATAAAGAACATGCCTGAACCTGACAGTTTCTGGAGTGTTGTTAAACATATGTCAGCTTGGTGGAAATACTGATTTCAAAGAACTAGCGGCCTTTGCATTATCAGAGGTTTCCTTGCCCCACAGAAGCACTTCTTGTGGAAGAGTTTGTTTTTCTAAACTGGGTTTAATAAAAACCAAAGTTAGAAACAGATTGGCACTAGATATGGTAAATGAACTCATTTTGTCGTCTCAACTTATGAAAGAACGTGGTAGATGTTAAAATCTGCAAGTCACCGAGAAGATGTTAAGGTTTATCTCAACAACAAATTTGTGCAATGCTGCAACGGTTGAGGAAGCTGAACTTTCAGATGAATAGTGTGAGAAACATAAGTGCTAAAGTTGTAATATTTGTTGAGGTCATCAATCTTGTAAGTGGATATAATAAACATCATTACTCTTATATTTTCATAAGTATTATACTGATATTTTTATTGTTGTAGCGTTTGCTTTATGATGTACGATAATTTTGAATCCAAATCTTTAATTTTGAGTGGCTGGTACGATAATTTTACTTTTAAATGTTGGCAACCCTGACTGGGAATAAACCCCCGAGACAAATAGAATTCAACTCTTGATCTTTCTTATCAGTTACGAAGGCAAACGAATAGTTGACATCTGTCAAGTGAGATACAAGCTTTTTCCCGTTATGTAAAACTTTGGTCTCTTGAGTCACACTCATTCATTGCTAGCCTACCTTAAAACTGAGTTCTCGTCGATTTAGCCATCAGCAGACAAATGAATCAGAACTACGTAACACTCTGTATATTGGTTTTAGCTGTACAGCCAACAATAGTAAGTAGATGAATAATTGCATTCCACCCAAAAATTCAATATCGAAATTTCACAGGATATACCTACATATTTTGAGGGGACCCCTGAATACAAAAACAAGCGTTTTAAAACTGTGTGTTTGTAAACAGCGTAACTCAAAACGAAAAGTCAGTTTAACAACAAACTTAGTCTTTAACTTCAGTATTTTTCAAGGATGCAGCAGGAAGATAAAAGGAAAAAATCTGATGTGTTGCACTCACATGACTTTCTGTACTCTTGTACTAACCACTCTAACAAACTCTTATTCCTATATATCCATGTTAGTTAAGATAAACGTTCGTACAAATTATCTTATTGCTTATGTCCTTGTAGGTACAAGGGAGATATTAGAATACAGAAGGCTTTGTGCGATAGTCAAATCTTATTGACCTTTGAGATTCCGTTCTCTTTGCACACTTAACATATAAAAAAATGAACAACGATGATCCATTTCACGAAAGTTCTAAGTTTTACGAAACTCACTCACATAACAAGGAATATCTCCGAAATGGTTCACCCTACAAGAAAATTTATTGAGACATAAATTGTGTATTTTAGCAAGATCTACATTTTTTGTACAGTATGATTTGGTCTATCTCTAAGGGTTTACCAGTTATGCAAAAGTCGTCCAGAGTAAATACGACTACAGGGGCTAAAGCCAGAAAATTCAAGATATACATTTCATTTTTCATAAAAATAGCTCAAACATATGACATTTTAATCAAAATCGTTCCAGCCATTTTCAAGAAAATCAAAATTTTCGAAAATTTTTCCATGTAAAGAGTAGTTTAGGGTGGAGCTATTTTCTTCAAAATCTTCTTGTCGCATCCTTGAAAGACATTAAACTTAAATACCAACTTTGGTTTTTAACCGACTTTTCGTTTTTGAGTTATGCTGTCCACAGACTGACAGACTGACAGACACACAGACACACAGACACAGACACACACACACACACACACACACACACACACACACACACACACACACACACACGCACGCGCGGACCTTTTTCTAAAAATGCCTTTTTTGGATTCAGGGGGCCTCAAAACATGTATTTCCGGTGAAATTTCGACATCGAATTTTTGGGTGGAATACAATACTTCCCCTACTTACCAGTAGAGAAAGTAAAAAAGTGGATTTTCACACAGCGCCCAGCTTTTAAAATATTTGACTATCACTTAAGCCTACTGTGTTCTCTTTTTCCCATTGTACCTTTAAGGAAATATGTACTAAAACAATTTCTACAAATATTTATCTCAAATAACATGAGAATAAGCGTTTTCAAGAATAACTTGTGCATGAATAACTAGAGTGTCATGTGAGTGCACACATTTTCCCTTCCTTTCTTCTATTTCATTCTTTGCTACACTTATTATTGCCTTTTCCACGGACCATTGTTCTGTTTCTAAGTTTGCGTAACAGTACTCCTTATCTGTTATGTACTGGCTTTGTTATCTCTAATTCATCATCCTAATGTGTACTTTGTGATAAGAAACTAGGAAATATTGCCAAGCATTAACTATAAACATTTTCATTTTACCACTTTCATTTACCCTAAGGTCACAAGCAACGACGTTTTTCGCCACCACAAATTTGCGTCTATGTAGGGAGACCTCCCGCTGCCTCTTGAAACCTTACAGGTGTACCCGTCCACTTTGATCGAATAGGCAACCCACATGACATGATGAGGTATGGTAAAAGACCTCTAACGCAGTTATTACATTACATCAACCCGCTTCCGTATTTCTTTTATGTATACCTCGGGTTCCATATACAGGGTGGAAGAGAAGTCATTACATTCCTTCTAATATGTACTTCATAGAAGTATTACTAACAAAAAAGTCTAATGGCATTTTGTTCTTTGATCAGCCGATTTCGAAAAAATAAATGTTTTTTTATCCCAACTGGATGTATAACTCCACAAGTATGTACGAAGATAACAGTTTGTTACTTGTAAGATGCGTAGTGTAACTTATTTCTGACATAGCTTAGGTACTAATTATGAGACATCACACAGGGATACGAAATAATTAATCCATTGAAATTTTCAAGAAAATCAAAATTTTCGAAGTACTTTTTGGATTCAAGGGGCCCCAAAACATATATTTCCGGTGAAATCTCGACATCGAATTTTTGGGTGAAATACAATACTTCCCCTACTTACCAGTAGAGAAAGTAAAAAGGAGAATTTAGACTCAGCAAAAAAGGAAAAAGAATGTGAAAAGATTTCTGATACAAACAGGAAAAGAAGAATAAGGTGGTTCAGTCATTTAATAAGGATGGATAATAATAAACTTACAAAACAAATTTTCAAGCATATATACAAAAGTACGAATGATAACCAATGGATGCAAGGCATAAGGAAAAACTTAAATGAAATGGAATTAACAGAAGAATAATACACGATAGAGCAAAGTTGAGCAAAGTTAACAGAAAATTCCGAAGGTTTCCAGTTGAAAAGGAAAGAAGAAAACTATACAATTTTGACAGAACAAAGGAGAAAAACTCACAGTGACAGGAATAGGAAATATTGGAAAGATAGAAAGCAAAAAGAAAAGAGGTGAATATAAATGCTTAACGTGGTCCGTAAATGGCCCGAAACGATTATATAGAAATAATAACAGTAATATCTGTGGCGGAATGTCGTTGGTCGGTTCTCGTTGTGTCGCCATTTGATGCGTAATGTTGTTGGTCACGTTGTGTCGCCCTTTGATTTGGTTCGCTCCGGCTAGTCAGGATGAGATCTCTTTCTTTATCTCGGGTACGCGTAGGTGTTATAGATTACTCAAGAAAACTTCTGTATATTGTTTATTACTTCTTATATACTTTCGGGAGTTATGCCGATTTTCTATATGTAGAGGAATCGCACTCACGTCTGCACACCATAACTTGCAGTACTGGTCTGGGGTGAGTGGTGACGCTTTCTGGCGTCCCCACGCTAGAAAAACGTTCTCTCCAATTTTAAATGTCATGACGTCATCCAAAAGAAAGCCTCGTATCCAAAATGCTATTCCATTCCTTTTCCCGCAATTTAGAAATGTCCCTTTCTATTATAACATGTTCTTTTTTTGAATTTCGAATATATAATTACCTTTTTATGATTAAACGATGTTTTCTTTATATTTTATTAAACATATCGCGCGACTTTTAAGATTGGCAGACCTGAATTTCAAACGTGAATTTAAACTATGTAATATGACGTCATGACTCGTTAATTTCAAACCAATAATGCGTTTATCCTACAAATTTAACGACTATTATTTACTCATATCTTGCTCACCTTACAACACTTCCTGCTCTATTATCTATTTATGTTATTACTTAACACTTATCGCAAATCTCACATCCGGCAATTAAATTAAAACGTGTCTTTATCAAGCCCATTCGATTGGAAATCTAAATTTCGGTATCAAAAGAACAAAGGAGAAAAACTCACAGTGACAGGAATAGGAAATATTGGAAAGCTAGAAAGCAAAAAGAAAAGAGGTGAATATAAATGCTTAACGTGGTCCGTAAATGGCCTGAAACGATTATATAGAAATAATAACAGTAATATCTGTGGCGAAATGTCGTTGGTCGGTTCTCGTTGTGTCGCCATTTGATGCGTAATGTTGTTGGTCACGTTGTGTCGCCCTTTGATTTGGTTCGCTCCGGCTAGTCAGGATGAGATCTCTTTCTTTATCTCGGGTACGCGTAGGTGTTATAGATTACCCAAGAAAACTTCTGTATATTGTTTATTACTTCTTATATACTTTCGGGAGTTATGCCGATTTTCTATATGTAGAGGAATCGCACTCACGTCTGCACACCATAACTTGCAGTACTGGTCTGGGGTGAGTGGTGACGCTTTCTGGCGTCCCCACGCTAGAAAAACGTTCTCTCCAATTTTAAATGTCATGACGTCATCCAAAAGAAAGCCTCGTATCCAAAATGCTATTCCATTCCTTTTCCCGCAATTTAGAAATGTCCCTTTCTATTATAACATGTTCTTTTTTTGAATTTCGAATATATAATTACCTTTTTATGATTAAACGATGTTTTCTTTATATTTTATTAAACATATCGCGCGACTTTTAAGATTGGCAGACCTGAATTTCAAACGTGAATTTAAACTATGTAATATGACGTCATGACTCGTTAATTTCAAACCAATAATGCGTTTATCCTACAAATTTAACGACTATTATTTACTCATATCTTGCTCACCTTACAACACTTCCTGCTCTATTATCTATTTATGTTATTACTTAACACTTATCGCAAATCTCACATCCGGCAATTAAATTAAAACGTGTCTTTATCAAGCCCATTCGATTGGAAATCTAAATTTCGGTATCAAAAGAACAAAGGAGAAAAACTCACAGTGACAGGATAAGGAAATATTGGAAAGCTAGAAAGCAAAAAGAAAAGAGGCGAATATAAATGCTTAACGTGGTCCGTAAATGGCCTGAAACGATTATATAGAAATAATAACAGTAATATCTGTGGCGAAATGTCGTTGGTCGGTTCTCGTTGTGTCGCCATTTGATGCGTAATGTTGTTGGTCACGTTGTGTCGCCCTTTGATTTGGTTCGCTCCGGCTAGTCAGGATGAGATCTCTTTCTTTATCTCGGGTACGCGTAGGTGTTATAGATTACCCAAGAAAACTTCTGTATATTGTTTATTACTTCTTATATACTTTCGGGAGTTATGCCGATTTTCTATATGTAGAGGAATCGCACTCACGTCTGCACACCATAACTTGCAGTACTGGTCTGGGGTGAGTGGTGACGCTTTCTGGCGTCCCCACGCTAGAAAAACGTTCTCTCCAATTTTAAATGTCATGACGTCATCCAAAAGAAAGCCTCGTATCCAAAATGCTATTCCATTCCTTTTCCCGCAATTTAGAAATGTCCCTTTCTATTATAACATGTTCTTTTTTTGAATTTCGAATATATAATTACCTTTTTATGATTAAACGATGTTTTCTTTATATTTTATTAAACATATCGCGCGACTTTTAAGATTGGCAGACCTAAATTTCAAACGTGAATTTAAACTATGTAATATGACGTCATGACTCGTTAATTTCAAACCAATAATGCGTTTATCCTACAAATTTAACGACTATTATTTACTCATATCTTGCTCACCTTACAACACTTCCTGCTCTATTATCTATTTATGTTATTACTTAACACTTATCGCAAATCTCACATCCGGCAATTAAATTAAAACGTGTCTTTATCAAGCCCATTCGATTGGAAATCTAAATTTCGGTATCAAAAGAACAAAGGAGAAAAACTCACAGTGACAGGATAAGGAAATATTGGAAAGCTAGAAAGCAAAAAGAAAAGAGGTGAATATAAATGCTTAACGTGGTCCGTAAATGGCCTGAAACGATTATATAGAAATAATAACAGTAATATCAAAGTTCATTATCTTCCAAAGATGCAACATGCAGAGTTTAAAGAAAATCCCCCCAAGGCAAAATACTCTTCACCCGGAAAGCTTTTAGAAATTATTTATTTTCTGAAAAATGGCTTTAATGATTTCGATTAAAATAACGTATATTAAAGCTACCTGCATGACAAAATGTACATCTTGAATTTTCTGGAAGAGCCTGTGAAATTTCCACTGGATTTTGTATGATCTTGCATAATTGCTAAACGTTTCCGAAGGAATTTTTTATACTCTTGTATAACTGGTAAACGTTAAGCGAAAAGCGTAAAATGTAGATATCTTCAAAGTACAATTTATTTCAAATAACTTTTTCTGTAGCACAAGCCATTTCCGAAATATCTGTTATTAATGTTTCATTTTGTTCAATACGCTTAATTATTTTAAAGTCCTGTCGATATTCAGTTGTTTCTCGCGATTGCATGGAAAGAGCGTGTGCTTTTAAGACGTACAGTTCTTAAACATTTGACTATCGCTATTCCCTTTGTAAATTATTTCGACTGAAATTCACAGAAAAATAAACTTTCGTAACAATGATTTGCAAACCCATTAATAAACGATAAAGGTTAGGGAAAGTAATACGAATGTATTACATAACATTTATGCAACACTAGTGCTCTTTATGACGTCTGAAAATCTTTCGTTACTTCATCGCTGGCAGGTAAACTTCAACACTGTTTGTGAAATGAAGAGGCAGGAAAAAAAGAGGATGAACCGAAATCCAGATGGCCGTGATATCCGGCCCACACTGTTTGAAGAACAGAACAAACATTTGATGAATCGATCGTCTTCCGGGAAGGAAATCCATCATTCTTATCAATAGGTGTGTTTTATTTTGCACTAACTGAGCACAAGGGCGTTCCTGCTTTCGATTGCAGTAATACACATCTAAAATACCATATACAAGCATTTTTTCTGAGTATATTTCCCTGGGGAGGTCTGGCACGGGGTGCACTCAGCCTCGTTACGTCCCGGAGGGGCTAATGTAGGAGCTACTTGATGAAGTAGCGACCCCAGGTCGTGAAGGCTATATAACTGACCGGGAGGGCTTGGAGCGCTGACCAGGTCCCACACTCCAGTACTGCACCCCACTCATGATGCCTGTAGTGGGCAGAGGTGGGGGACGTAGCGGCCGGGCGGGAAGCCTTGGTCCTTCATGGGCTGTTGCACTGGGGGTTTATATTTCCGTATGCAGTTATTGTATAAGATATTTTATAGTGAATTCTCCCCTTTAGAGCTTATATGACAGACACAAAATTTCATGGCGGCTGATACCTGACAATTACTGTTCTCTTTACTGATGTACAAATAAATTTTGTAGGTGCAAATTATATTTATGTTAC
>CM060964.1:365887618-365962618 GCA_030765045.1 Tenodera sinensis | reverse complement strand
CTTATTTATTTATTTATCTATTTATCTATATATCTATATATTTATTTATTTATTTATTTATTTATTTATTTATTTATTTATTTATTTATTTATTTATTTATTTATTTATTTATTTATTTATTTATTTATTTATTTATTTATTTATTTATTTATTTATTTATTTATTTATTTATTTATTTATTTATTTATTTATTTATTTATTTATTTATTTATTTATTTATTTATTTATTTATTTATTTATTTATTTATTTATTTATTTATTTATTTATTTATTTATTTATTTATTTATTTATTTATTTATTTATTTATTTTATATAATTCAGAGGCGTTACTAAAGCTGCTGTATGCGCACGTACACGAAGCTTTAGCAAACCTTACACATAAATAATTTTTAAAACTAGGATCCCATTGCATCATGCCATTATAAGCCGATTCGATTCTCTTTTGTTTTGCTGTCTTACTCGCCAAATTCGTGACCATCTATATTTATACTGCTTGGAATGAATCTATTTTCAACTCAATAACATTCGTAGCTAAAAGTCAAGGCCTTCTTCTATTCAAGTACAAGAGCTATGCAAATCCTTTTTATTATTTTAATAATACATGAACTGAAATTAGAAATGTTTTGTAGCCCCAAGTCAGTCACAAAGTATTGTGATTAAACATATCGTGAAGAGTGTGCTTGGAATTGTTTCAGTTAGGTATTTTTGTAGCACGCAACCACTTGTATCTAAAGGCAAGGCGACCTTGGTAGAACTGCAACATATAGTACCTACTTTCTCTGCCGCCTACCTATAGTAGGTAGAGGAAATACTGTTTCCCGCCCAAAACATTTTACAACCATTATTTTACCGGTAATACACGTTTTGAGGTGTGTGTGTGTGTTTGTGTTTGTGTGTGTGAGTGTGTGTGTGTTTGTGTTTGTGTGCTTACTAGGCCTATAAATAAGTCAAAAGTAACAGTTTTTAAAAGAAAGACAGAAAACTAAAAGTAGAAGAAAAGTCTGATGTGTTGCACTCACATGACTTTCTCTACTCTTGTACTAACCATTCTTACAAAGTCTTATTCCTATATCTCCATGTTAGTTAAGATAAACATTTGTACAAATTATCTTATTGCTTATTTCCTTGTAGGTGCAAGGGGAATATGGGAATACAATAGTCTTTGAGCGATAGTCAAATCTTTTAAAGCTTTGAGATTCCGTTCTCTTTGTAAGGCTAAGATATAACAAAATGAATCACGATCTTCCATTTGACGAAAGGTTAATTTTTCCAAAACTCACTCAAATAACCAGAAATATCTCTGAAATGGCCCACTCTACAAAAATTTATTTGAACATAAACTGTGTGTTTTGGTAAGGTCTAGTAAGATTTGGTCTATCACTTACGGTTTAGCAGATGTACAAAAGCCATCCAGAGTAAACAGGACTACATGGGCTATAGTTAGACAATTCAAAGTATTGTAACTTTTTGGTGTGGGTGTGAAGTAGAGAAGACAGATGTAGTCGAGATAAACACTTTTATTTCCGTAAACAGTAACTTTGTACACTCGTTGCAACAACAAGAAAGTCTTTTCCGATTCTCCAACAGCACGGCTTCGAACTCGTAACACAAAGAACTAACTCTTCTCCGTCGGCACAACTCTCCACATCGTCTGTCCGTCTCCGTCGGCACGACTACTCAACCTTCACATACGTCTGACTGTTCTCCGTCGGCACTACTCAACGCTTCACGTACGTCTGACTGACTCTCTCACACTTTACCGCTATTTATATCTCCCAGGCACTATTCTGGAAGCTTCAAGAACGTTCACTTATTGCGCTGGGGTACAAAGTAGAAGATTCCAGTAGCCTCTATCCTTTTCTCTCTTTCGGCAAGCGCCCCAACAATGCGGCCATGCTCTGTCTCTTTCCTTCGGCTCCTTTGCGGTAGTGCCAACAATAATGCGATGCGTGACACTACGGTTGTCGGCAATTAGATGCGGCGGGCGCGGTGACACTGCTCCCTCCTCAGAGCTGGTCGTCCCGACCAGCACTATCACTGCGGCATCTCCCTTGCGTCCTGGTGGACTAACCCATCGAACCTCTTCTCCAGGAGGCACGATCCTAGGTATCGCTGTTGGATAGTGTCCCTTGGTCTGGGTAGGACGATGTATGCCATCCTGCTTCGAAATTCTGCAACAGTACCGCCGGTCTTGACGGTCCCTCGTCCAGTTGCCCTTCTTCCTGGTGTGTTGACGGGCCATCCTGCGCACTTGGAAACGGCTCACTGGGTACCATGTCCGCCGACCTCTCTGGCGCACCTTCGCAGCCACCTTGCTTCCGATGGGTCCGGCAACAAGCCCCGCCACATCCGCGCGAGTCGCGTCCACCACTGCACTCGTGTTCACTCGTGCTCGGCACGGCCTCTCCTGTATCCTGCCGTCCAAGATGATGTCCACCATTCTTTCGTTCACGGCACTATGCGTCAGGTGCTTGGATGGCTCCGACGGTCCTCCCATGTCACACGCCAAGTCGGTTCTCGCGTGTTGCTCGCCTGCTTGTGCGCTTCCCTGCTGATCGTCCTCCACGTCATATCCTGGTTGGTTACGTACCCGACACACTCCTCCAGGGGATCCTCGACGACGTCCCTGAACTGCCCCTTTGTCTTCCCCGAGACGGACACTTTCGTTATCTGAAACGGGCACAACTGTCGCCTCGGCCACTAGGTGCTCCCTCCCCGGGTCTGTGCTATTCCGTCTGCCCCTGGCATCCAGTACTTTGACGCTCTCGTCAACTCTTACTACCAGGGCGCCAAGACGTTCCCCGTCGTCCTCCACGACGTCCACATGCTG
This sequence comes from Tenodera sinensis, assembly GCA_030765045.1. Lineage (NCBI taxonomy): Eukaryota > Metazoa > Arthropoda > Insecta > Mantodea > Mantidae > Tenodera > Tenodera sinensis. Next base: position 365,959,786 of record CM060964.1, on the reverse strand, counting down.
GCAGAGGTCTTCCACCTTTTCGCCGAGTTGTTCCACGTCTTCCGGCATGCCAATCAGTTCGCCGAGTTGTTCCACGTCTTTCGTCACGCCAATCCGTTCGCCGAGTTGTTCCACGTCTTCCGTCACGCCAATCCGTTCGCCGAGTTGTTCCACGTCTTCCCTCGCGCCAATCAGTTCGCCGAGTTGTTCCACGTCTTCCCTCATATCATCCGAAACGGGCGCAACTGTCGCCTCGGCCACTAGGTGCTCCCTCCCCGGCTCCGCGCTATTCCGTCTGCCCCTGGCATCCAGTACTTTGACGCTCTCGTCAACTCTTACTATCAGGGCGCCAAGACGTTCCCCGTCGTCCTCCACGACGTCCACGTGCTGGCAGAGGTCTTCCACCTTTTCGCCGAGTTCTTCCACGCCTTCCGTCACGCCAATCAGTTCGCCGTAAATTTTCGCCGATAGCTCCGTCTTCATCTCTTTCAGCTCGGCAGCGAGGTTGTTTCTCGTCTTTATTTCTTCTTTCAGCTCGGCAAAGAGGTTGTCGTTTGCCGTCTTCATTTTGGCAGCGAGGTTGTGGTTTGACGTTTCCATTTTGGCAGCGAGGTTGTGGTTTGACGTTTCCATTTTGGCAGTGAGGTTGTCGTTTGCCGTCTTCATTTCAGCCATTTCCGTCTTCATTTCAGCCATTTCCGTCTTCATTTCGGCGAATAATTCTTTCATCATTGCTATCATCCTGGTTTCCGAATCTCCCTCCATCTTGGTTCTAACGTTGCAACTTCTGACGATGTAATGAAACTAGAAGCAATTCGACGAATCCCACTTCTGACACCAGTGTAACTTTTGTGGTGTGGGTGTGAAGTAGAGAAGACAGATGTAGTCGAGATAAACACTTTTATTTCCGTAAACAGTAACTTTGTACACTCGTTGCAACAACAAGAAAGTCTTTTCCGATTCTCCAACAGCACGGCTTCGAACTCGTAACACAAAGAACTAACTCTTCTCCGTCGGCACAACTCTCCACATCGTCTGTCCGTCTCCGTCGGCACGACTACTCAACCTTCACATACGTCTGACTGTTCTCCGTCGGCACTACTCAACGCTTCACGTACGTCTGACTGACTCTCTCACACTTTACCGCTATTTATATCTCCCAGGCACTATTCTGGAAGCTTCAGGAACGTTCACTTATTGCGCTGGGGTACAAAGTAGAAGATTCCAGTAGCCTCTATCCTTTTCTCTCTTTCGGCAAGCGCCCCAACAATGCGGCCATGCTCTGTCTCTTTCCTTCGGCTCCTTTGCGGTAGTGCCGACAATAATGCGATGCGTGACACTACGGTTGTCGGCAATTAGATGCGGCGGGCGCGGTGACAGTATACATTTCGTTTGTCATAAAAAGATCTCAAACATATGGCACTTTAATTAAAATCGTTAGAGCCATTTTCGAGAATATCAAAATTTTCGAAAAAGCTTTTCATGTAAAGGATAGTTTAGAGTGGAGGAATTTTCTTCAAAATATTCGTGTTGTATTCTAAAGACATTAAACTTAAATACCAACTTTGGGGTTTTTAAACCGAATTTTCGTTGCTGAGTTATGCTGTCCACAGACTGATACACGCGCGCGCGCGCGCGGACCTTTTTCTAAGAATGTTTTTTTTTTTCTTTTTATTCAGAGGGCCTCAAAACATATTTCTTGGAAAATCTTGACATCGAATTTTTCGGTGGAATACAATATTTCCTCTACCTACTATACGTAGCAGAGAAAGTAATGATGGAAGGACATAGAGTGAGTGAGTGGGGTTTAAGGGCCCGTCGACAGCTAGGTCATTTGGGCCGGAAGGACATAGAGGTGGTAAAAGAATTTGGTTACCCGGTGTAACATTGAGCAATAATGGGGAATGGGAGTGTCATAGTAGGAAAGTAATGGCAAAAGGAGATGGTGCTATGGTAGTTTTGAGAATATGTAAATGTAGTTTAAGGGGACAAGGTAGTGATTCGTACACGATTTCAGTATTTCAAAACATAACTTTAGTTGAGGATATCTAAGCTCCTACTGCTCAGATCAAAATTTAATTTGGGATCAATATTTACTGATTTATTGTGATTACATTGATACAGAGAACATCAAAACAATTATTTAAAATGGGCATGTAATAAGGCAAAAACTGATAACATGTTTTTGAAAAATATAATATATATAGTACTAACGGTACAAATTCCTTCTACAACATTCAAGCCTATGTGTTGAAACTTTTGTAGCGCACTAGGCAATGTGTATTCATAACTGTTAACCTAAATTTACTTAAATATTTCTAGCTATATTCAAAAGAAAAAATATTTAACTTTTGTATATTAAAAAAAATGCACAAATATTTTTTTTTTTTTAAATTTTCTGTTTTGGATTTTTCCAATAAAAATGGGTTACGTTTGTAGAGTACATGCTTATGGAACTATTATAAAAGTTTCATTCAAATCGGTTCAGTGGTTTTGAAAAAAAGTGTACCTGAGTTTGAAAAATGTCAAGTTACAGAAAAGTACAATTAAAGAAAAGTGTGTCATCTCTGAAGCCCTCTTAAACCCAGCATGGCCCAGCACTCCGCCATATTTAAATGGGGTAATTTAAAGCTTTAAATGTGCCGGTACCCTTACAATGTATATATCATTTTGAAGAGGAAGGTTTCTACTTTTTTTAAAGATGAAAAACAAAAAATTGACTTTTTGAGCCGAAATCACTACCCGGTCCCCTTAAGAATGTCAACAAAATGGCCAGAACAGATATAAGAGGCAGTGGTAGAAGCAAAACTGATGCATGTAATTGAAATATGGGAAGCTTAGACATGATGAGAAAATAGCACAAAGATTTAAATCTTTTTGTAAGTGCTGGGAGTGCTCCAATCAGCACCGAGGGAAGAGGCAATGGTGGAACTGGCAAGAACAAGGAGAACCGGAGTAGTAATGGAAATATTTGTAAAATATGCTTCCGGTCTAAGAGGCCGTGGTTTACTAGGCTCCTTCATTCCTCTCCCAGACTTTTGGCTTGCAGCTGCGGCAAGGATCATCAGCGGCGATGAGTAACTCTCCAGTAGCGAAACGTCTGGGAGAGTAATGAAGGAGCCCAGTGGACCACGCCCTCTTAGACCGGAAGCATATTTTACTAACTATGACTCCGGCCGTGAAAGCCTTCGTTTATTAATGGAAATGTTAAAACTCTAGTAGATGAGCATAAAAATGGATGACACACTCACAAATACACATGCAAAGAGTGATTCAAGACATAGTCTATTTCTGTGTCCCACAGTCGATGATACATGGAACAGAGACTATCAGTAAACTCAGCTACATGTTGGAAATATCGACTTGTGTAAACACGACAAGGGACTTAGAAATATTCTGCTATCCTAATGCGCTCAATCATTCTGTACATGTCTGACATAGTAGTTGGGGAACGTATTGTTTTCTGTGTAAACTGTGCAAAGAGAACGGAATGTTAAAGGTTTAAAAGATTTGACTATCGCTCAAAGCCTACTGTATTCCCACATTCCCCTTGTACCTACAAGGAAATAAGCAATAAGATAATTTGTACAAATGTTTATCTCAAGTAACACAAAGAAGATATAGGAATGTAAGAATGTTTAGTACAAGAGTAGAGAAAGTCATGTGAGTGCAACACGTCAGATTTTTATATGAGACATTTTTACTTTCTCTACTGGTAAGTAGGGGAAGTATTGTATTCCACCCAAAAATTCGATGTCGAGATTTCACCGGAAATATATGTTTTAAGGCCCCCTAAATCCAAAATAAGTTTTTTTAGAAAAAGGTCCGTGTGTGTGTCTGTGTGTCAGTCTGTGTGCCAGTCTGTGGGCAGCATAAGTCAAAAACGAAAAGTTGGTTAAAAACCAAAGTTGGTATTTAAGTTTAATGTCTTTCAAGGATGTGACATGAAGATATTGAAGAAAATAGCCCTACCCTAAACTACCCTTTACATGGAAACTTTTTAGAACATTTTGATTTTCTTGAAAATGGCTCTAACGATTTTGATTAAAATGTCATATGTTTGAGATATTTTGATGACAAATGAAATGTTTATCTTGAATTTTCTGGCTATAGCCCTTGTAGTCGTATTTACTCTGGACGACTTTTGCATAACTGGTAAACTGTTAAGAGATAGACCAAATCATACTATACAAAAAATGTAGATCTTGGTAAAATACACAATTCATATCGAAATAAAAATTTCTTGTAGGGTGAACCATTTCGGAGATATTCCTTGTTATGTGTGTGAGTTTCGGAAAACTTAGAACTTTCGTGAAATGGATCATTGTTCTTTTTTATGTGTTAAGTTTGCAAAGACAACTTAATCCCAAAGCTTTAAAATATTTGACTATCGCACAAAGCCTACTGTATTCTAACATTCCCCTTGCACCTACAAGGAAATAAGCAATAAGATAAGTTGTACGAATGTTTATCTTAACTAACATGAAGATATAGGAATAAGAGTTTGTAAGAATGGTTAGTACAAGAGTAGAGAAACTCATGTGAGTGCAACACATCAGATTTTTATTATTACTCTTGAGTTAAGCCACTAATATAAACATAGAGATAAGGTATCTGAAATTTGCCTCTTCAATGTAAATTTGATGTTTACACGATTTGGATCCCCAGGATTTCCATTACCGAACAGGTCAGGGATTAAGCAACCAGTGCAATAGCTGAATGCCTGGGCTCGAACAGGAATAGTAATGGGGTGCTGAGAATAGCTTGGCTACAATCTCATTCATCTTTACTCATTGTTTCTTTATTTCTGGCTCTGTGCCGTTTCCTTTGTCGGGACTTCCTCCTTATTGCATCTTCTCTAGTTGTGCATCTTTGTAATAACTAGAGACAAGCAAAACATGAAGTGTCATAATATAAACCATACTTGCTATCATTGTGGAAACAATTACAGTGTAAGATTTAAATGCACGTGATGAAAACTGTGACATTTTATATTTTGGGTATATACAGGGTGATTTCTTGATGGTGTTAGAAACTTTCAGGGAAGATTCAGGAGGACAAATGCATTAATCTGATATAAGGAACCTTGTTCCTGAAACGTATCCTTCGTACGATAACAGGCAAGAGTTGTTTTGGGATCCCTGTGAACATGAAGTTATGAGAATCTAGGAATATCTGTATTTTATTTCTCTGTATTTACATAAGTCATAATACTACATGAGGTGTTCAAAATGGCGTCCTTCAGCAGTGATGCAGGCATGACAACGTCGTACGATGTTCTGTCGTACTTGGACGAGTAACCTCGTAATCTCTCCGACAATGCCATAGGCGGCGAGGATTCGTGCTAGTAGATCTACTGGTGTCACGTACACAAGACACTTCACATGCATCAAGTGGAGTCAGATCAGGCGAAGGGCTGGCCATATAGTAGGGAACGCTCGGTTAAGGTGTTCTCGAGCATGATGTGAAAAGTGAGCAGGGGCTCCATCATGTTGAAACCACATACGTCGACATACCGCCAGCGGGATATGTTCCAACAACCCGGGAAGTGTGTATTTCAAAAACACAGTGTGCACTGCTCCAGTTAATCGGGGTAGAAGAAGAAATGGGCCTATTACATATCATTGTCTATATCCGCTCATACATTTACTGCAAAACGGCTTTGATGGCCCCTTGTAACTGTATGGCGGGGATTCTCATCGCACAAACGTGAGCATTTCGACTATTTAGCATGCCGTCTTTGGTGAAACAGGCATCGGTGAAAAATACACACAAAGGGAAGTGATGATGGACCACATGAGAACGACTCGAGGTGCGAAGTCAGCTCTTTGTGGGTGTTAGGGGTGCAGTAGTTTTCCCCGAAGGATATGTGAATAGCGACCACAAGGTACCCAAGCTGAGCAGAACATCACTTCCACTTACTGGCGTTTTGCTCCTCACTGTAACTTCTCTATCTGACCTTACCTTGGTCATCTCTTGTTCTCTTCCGACTCCGATGCTATTAGGGTTCCCGAGGGCTAGGGAGTCTTTATTTTTCCAACCTCTCCATTTCTCTATAAAATCTTAACCCCTAACATGCTGTCCTGTCATGGCATGTAATACGCCCTCTGATTGGTAATCAGAGGATATGGTCGGTGAATTTATTTTGATAATTCTCCCGGTCAGGTCGGTGAGACCCGTAAACCAACGACAGGTGTGGTCCTCCAGACATTCTGGGGTTTGTGAGAGAGCGATGTGACCGCCAAAACATAAAAATATGGTGCTCTCTAAAAAACGACTACCATTACTGCTATTGCTCTCTTCAATATCAAATGTTGGAGAGCAAGAGGATTAATGACTTCATTGTCAGAAATCCAACATTAGCTAACAACAACAGTTTTCCCCGAAGTACCTACGGTCCAAACAGTACTTTGCGTAACCCCCATTTCAAGTACTTATTGAAGGCTCCTCAGCCACACGACGAAGCACTTCCTCTTCCAAGATGGGAGTACGTACAGGTCGCCTTCTTCCTAGGTCGAGATACTGTGGTTGCACCTGCCCAGTTTCCCTTAACCGCTGAAAAAGTCTCGGGAACATATGTCGCAGATGTCCCCGATGTGGATATTTGTCCTTTCTGCTTCCATTAGCTTGCCCGTGCACTACACCATATCTGCATATTGTGCAACTGTGTACCTAACTCCATTTCACCGCGGTTGATTCCTCATGTAAACACAGACCGGACCGGACTCCGACCTGTACCTGGGCAATGTTACAGAACAGCACGTTAGTACATATCACGCCATCTTCATTGCCTTCATGGCGTTGTAATTCTAAACCACTCATAATACTCCTAGATGGCGGTACGGTTATCTATCCTTATTACTATACCGCTCGCAAAAGTTAAAGACATGTGAACGCTGGCCAATGTTCAATCAGAGCGCTGTTGCCAAGCATAGTGCCTGTACCGGCAGAGGTTATTTACACAAGATTGTGTGAGATGCACACACCACATTCTGCAGCGCTGGTAGGAGTGGCAAGTGTAGGATTCGCTGGAGTCCGCAGTACGGCCCGCCTCCATATGCCTTTAACTTTTGTGAAGATTATAATCACCTACCTACCTATGAAAACAATTTTCGCTTATAACTTGTGAAGGAGACATTTCCGGACCAACGTTCCCTGTATCAGATTGTTGCATTTGTCCTCCTTAAACTTCCCTAAAAGTTTCTAACACTATCATGAAATCACCCGGTATATACACATAAATGGATGTGTATACAGGTGTAACAAAAATGTAAGGTGCAAATTACAGGACACATTCTTCACACGTACACGAAGAAATTGTGTTACATGAGCATGGGTCTGGAAATGCTTTATTTTCACGTTACAACTCATTTTTCCAACTCATTAATCATGGGAAACACACAAGAATAAAACGTTGGAATCATGGGGAGCACGATGGAGCACCTCCTCATTTTAATGTTAATGTCCGTCACCTTCTAAATAACAGATTCGGTGATGGATAGGTAGAGTTGGGCCAATTGTCTGGCCTCCGCGCTCTCCGGTCCTAAATCCATTGGTCTTTATTTGTGGGACACTTGGAATCTCTTGTATATTGAACTCCAGTACCAGATATTCAGTCTCCGTGCCTGTATTATGGACGGCTCCGAAAGCAGACACAATACTCCAGGGATACATCAGCAAATCCGGGATTCACTACGACGGACGGCGGGTTGAAGCATGTATCAATGTTCACGGAGGATATATTGAACATCTTCTGTGAGAAAGAGTTGCATTTGGTATGTTCTATTCTTGTGTGTTTCCCATGATTAGTGAGTTGGAGAAAATTAAAAAAAAAAAAAAAAAAAAAAAAAAATAGCGTTTCCAGGCCCATGTTCATGTAACACAATTTCTTTGTCTACGTGTGAGGAATGTGTCCTGTCATTTGTGCCGTACATTTTTGTTACATTCTGTATATGTAACCGCCAATCTCCTAAACCACTTGACCGATCACAGCGGAATTCGACACGTAGGATATGCATTTTTTCATGGAGAAAGTTTTTATGCTGTCCATTTTACTACGCAACGTATTGTATTCACATCCCTTTCTCTACTCTCTTTTCTTTTACGTACACATACACAGGTCCCTCTCTACTCGCCCTTGAACATACAACTCATACAATTTTTTATGATTGAAATAGAAATGCAACGAATTACATTCACACGGCTTTCTCTATTCGTTTTTCTTCCCGTAGTAAGTATTTGTTACAACAGTGCTTTTTTATAGTGTGTTCCCGGAGTTTTTAATTATTTTGTTTATTTTTAGTTCTTTGTACTATTCTGAGAGTTTAGCTCTTTGTTTAAACGTATTAAGTAATATTACTTTCTCTACTGGTAAGTAGGGGAAGTATTGTATTCCACCCAAAAATTCGATGTCGAGATTTCACCGGAAATATATGTTTTGAAGCCCCCTGAATCCAAAAAAAGAATTTTTAGAAAAAGGTCCGTGTGTGTGACTGTGTGTGTCTGTGTGTCAGTCTGTGTGTCAGTCTGTCAGTCTGTGGACAGCATAAGTCAAAAACGAAATGTCGGTTAAAAACCAAAGTTGGTATTTAAGTTTATTGTCAATCAAGGATGCCACACGATGATTTTGAAGAAAATAGCCCCACGCTAAACTACCCTTTACATGGAAAAATTTTCGAAAATTTTGATTTTCTTGAAAATGGCTCTAACGATTTTGATTAAAATGTCATATGTTTGAGATATTTTGATGACAAATGAAATGTATTTCTTGAATTTTCTGGCTATAGCCCCTGTAGTCGTATTTACTTTGGACGACTTTTGCATAAGTGGTAAACCGTTAGAGATAGACCAAATTATACTGTACAAAAAATGTAGATCTTGCTAAAATACACAATTTATGTCTCAATAAATTTTCTTGTAGGGTGAGCCATTTCGCAGATATTCCTTGTTATGTGTGTGAGTTTCGGAAAACTTAGAACTTTCGTGAAATGGATCATCGCTGTTCATTTTTTTATATGTCAAGTGTGCAAAGACAACAGAATCTCAAACATTTGACTATCGCACAAAGCCTACTGTATTCTAACATTCCCCTTGCACCTACAAGGAAATAAGCAGTAAGATAATTTGTACAAATGTTTATCTCAACTAACAAGAAAGAAGATATAGTAATAAGAGTTTGTAAGAACGGTTAGTTCAAGAGTAGAGAAAGTCATGTGAGTGCAACACATCAGATTTTTTATAGTGTGTTCCTGGTGTTTTTAATTTTTTTGTTTATTTTTTGTTCTTTATAGTACTCTGAGAGTTTAGCTGTTTGTTTAAACGTATTAAGTAATATTTTTATAAAGGTCTCCAAAGAAACACAACACTATTGGCCAAGTGTAGCCTAAGTGTAAAGTTGTAGGGATAAATCGCCAAACCACGGACAACTCCGAGTATTTCAGGTAGTGTCCATATTTCTCCACATTTTGTTAAACTTATGAATTTTCGCTTTCAAAATAAGTTCCCTTAGCAATGGTCCGGGTTTTCCAGTTTTTCTCTTTGGGAGTTTTCTGTGAAACATATTTAGAAAACGCAAGTCACTCTTTCTAAGTCAAATAGAGTTGAGAAAATGCAGCATTTCCTCTAGATGATGTCACCTGCGAAATTAAAGGCCTTATATTGTTGAAGTTTTATTTTCGCGAACCGTAGGTAGCTTTATTTTATTTCTATTGTTTTCTGAGTTTAAGAGTTTTCCATCGACTCAATGTCATTTGTTTTACTTTATTTGATATTTCATTATTAAAATACAGTAAAGTGTGCCTAAAACGGAAAGGGATTGTTTCAGAATATTCTCTTGGTTTCTCAGGCTCGGTTCTTACAAACGGATGTTTCAATAAAACATCTGGTATAGTATATGCTATTCTAACCAAAATCGCTAGAGACGTTTGTGAGAAAATCAACAATTTCGAACATTTTTTTCTGGTAAAGCGTAGTTTGTATTCTGGAGATTTTCTTAAAGTTGCTGAATTTAAGTATTTTTGGTATTTAACCAACTTTCCATTGTACCTATATTGTTCACACACACACACACACACACACACACACACACACACACACAAACACAAACACAAACACACACACACAAACACACACACACACACACAAGCACACAACAATACATAGACAGAATTTTTTGATTTTTTTTTTTTGTAGGGGGGGGGGGATTCAGTTATTCTCAAAACATGTATTTCCGATTTTTTAGAGTGTGGTACAAGGCTTCCTCTGTAAGTATGTGGGAGAGAAAGTAAAATGTGATTGCATAGAATTACAATGAAGGAATAATTTAAAATAAAAGTCTGTAAATTAAACATAGGTCCAAATGTGCATTTTGGTGTCTTTTGAGTCAAGGATTTGCAGAAATTATCCACTGCTTATTTCCTTGTGGGTACAAGGGGGATATGGGATTTGAGCGATAGTCAAATCTTTTAAAGCTTTGAGATTCCGTTCTCTTTAAACACTTAACATATAAGAAAATTAACAACAATGTTCCATTTGACGAAAGTTTGTTTTCCGAAACTGACACAAATAATAAGGAATTTCTTTGAAATGGTTCACTCTACAAAAAATTATTTGGACATAATTTGTGTGTTTTAGCGAGATCTACAGTTTTTGTATAGTAAGATGTCCATCTCTTACGGTTTATAAGTTATTCAAAAGTCATCCAGAGTTAATAGGACTACATGGGATATAGCCAGAAAATTCAAAACAAACATTTCATTTGTCATCAAAATATCTTAAACATGTCATTTTAATCAAAATCGCTAGAGCTATTTTCAAGAACATCAAAATTTTCGAAAAGATTTCCTTGTAAAGGGTAGTTTAGGATTGAGCAATTTTCTTCAAAAATCTTTGTGTCACATTCTTGAAGGACATTAAACTTAAATACCAACTTTGGTTTTTAACCGACTTTGCGTTTTTGAGTTATGGTGTCCATAGACTGACACACATACACACATGGACCTTTTTCTAAAAATTTTTCTTTTTTATTCAGGGGGCCTCAAAGCATATATTTCTGGTGAAATCTCGATAATGAATTTTTGGGTGGAATACAATACTTCCTCTACTTTACTATACGTAGTAGAGAGTCCGAAGCCTGATCATTAGTTTCGGAGCACTATACACTAACGATTAAGTTCGACAATGGTGAATAAGACATGAATGACGCCGTAGGGCGCTCGCGTGTGCGTATCGATATTGTTTCTCGATCGATTAACGGCCTCTTCCGCTCTAGTGTCAGATCGCTCACCTGTTGCCGTCCGCTGCGGTCTCTGGCGGCTGTGGGAAGAAGTCATACATATTGTACCACTGCTCGTCCAGCACTACTTAATCAGGACATCCCTCATCAAGAACATGAGAAATGCCGTTCACACATTCTGCACAGCAAATTCCATTTCTGTTCATGGCCAGCTTCACTGAAGACGCCATTCGGGTATAAAATTGCGTTACGCGAGTCAACTGTCACTGCTCAGCGAACGTGTTGCCAAGTTGCTATGCTTTATTGCAATATTACTTCCTGCCTCGTTTTAGGATTTAAACTCGTACCATGAGAATTTTTATGTTTTACTTTCTCTTGTATTGTATTCCAGCTAAACATGTAACACAGAAATGTTACCAGAAATGTGTGCTTTGGAGCGCCAGAATCGAATAAAAGCATTCTTAGAGAAAGAGCTGTTCGCACGTTTCCTAGTATTTCTGCGAAAAGCATAACCTAAAAACTCGTACGTATTATATTCACATGACTTTCTCTACTCACTGTTCTACAGACTATTCTCACAAAAGCGTATTATTCTATCTACTTCTTGTTAATCCAGCGAAACTTTTAAATTCTCGTGTACACATTTGGTTCTAGGATATGGAAGGTAAATCGACAGTCAGATTTTTAAAGAGCGTTCCTTTGTATGGCCAAAATATTAAAAAGTTCGAAGTTGATAAAAGTATAATATTTAAAAAAAATTATAAATGGTCAACTTCACAACAAATTATTTAACTTAAATTGTGTGCTTTAACGAGATCTAGATTTTGTATGCAGTAAGATTTTGTCTATCTCGTTGGTTTACCAATTACCTATGCAAAAGTCATCCAGAATGAAGAAGACCTCACAGGATCTTCTCAGAAAATCCAGAATAAAACATATGGTGCTTTAATCAAAATCGTTGTTGTTTTTGAGAAAATAAAAATAAAAAATAGCCTCCATATAAAGAGCTGCTTTGGGTGGAAGTCTTGTGTCGCCTCTTTGGAAGATCCTAACGCCATTTATTTTAGTCACATTACGTATATATTCGGTGAAACCTCGATATCGTATTTTTTAGAGAACTGCAATACTTCCCCTACTACCTACTATAGGTAAATAAGTAGTAAATCACACATATTTATTCTTTATTTATTATTTAAGATATTTATATAATAAATGTATTGCTTTCTGCGAATAGCCTCTAATGTGCTCTTCATTCGTAAGGTTTGTTCTCATGTGGGAATTGCGTTGGACGAAGCGGTGGAGAGCGGGTTCTCCGGTTTCCACCGCCATCTCATCCCACCGGTGCTTCATCTTTATTCCATGCATCATCAGTAAGCTTCGGACAAGGTCGCTGTTTTTCGTTGCACTTTGGCCGGAAAATAGTTACGCACTGCCTACAGTTCATCCTAAGCGCTTGCTTGTAAACAACGTACCAGTCGGTATAATAGAAGTACACCTATCCTCAATACATCCTCGAAGCTTAATCATCAGTGTTACCGCCTTTGGTGCCACATGTAGTAAAAGCGGATGTTTACCTCCCCCCCCCCCCCCAAAAAAAAGAAATCATTCGTAAGGAATTTTGTATTACGGGTAAACCACAAAAAACAGACAAATGAGCGCTACAGGAAGTGTAGGACTCTTTATTTCCAACTAGACGTTGCTTCGTAGCACTTGCCCTTCATAGAACCTTGTGTTGCTTTGAAGACATTTAAAAATTATTACTTAAGACACTTCTTTAAAGAGTTCATTAAAACTCTCAAGACACTATAAAGAAGAAACAATAAAATGAATAAAAACACCGTGGAAGCACTATGCAAAAGCACTGTTGAACAACTACAAATGCCATCGGAGGAAACAGTATGTGAAGTGTAAAATACATTTTGAATTAAGCACTTTTATTACTTTGCACAACTTAAAGCAATAGCTAGCTTATTATTTTCATAATCACTATTTGTAGAAACACATAAAATATAACCAACCCAAGTTTAGTTACCATTAATTCAGTAGTTATTGTGTAACCAGAATTTATAATAGTGTCTTGTGAAATTAATAAAGTTACGTTTTAAATGTTTAGCTATGTTAACGTTTATCTTTCGACTTCGGGCCCTAATGAACTTGTTGTCGACGGGCCCATAAACACTAAACACTAACTCGTTATATATACAAAGGGAATAGCGATAGTCAAATATTTAAGAACTGAGCAGACTATGCTGGCCTTAATATTCCATACTCTTTCCATGTAATCGTGAGAAACAACTGAATATCGACAGGAGTTTAAAAGGAGTGACAAATTTGTGTGGAGTGAACCATATCTGAGATATTCGTTGTTATTTGTTTGAATTTTCCAGTATTTATACTTTCCTTCAATGGGAAGATATTATTTGTTTCTCCTGGTAATGTAAAGAAAACGAATTCCAAAGTCATCAAAAAGAGACCAGCTCTTCTAAGAACTATGACTTAAGCTTGCTGTAATAACACAATTTCTGGAAACCTTTACCTCAATTAACGTGAAATAGATGGAAGAATAAGAGTTCATAAGATCCTGTGCCGATTGTGCATTTATAATGGAACAATTAATACAGAAGGCAAGGGAATTTCATTTTCGCCATTTATATTATTTTTATTATGAAAAAACTTTTGATAGGGTTCTCCTAAATAAATTATGACTATAATGAAAATTAAAGGATATCCGAGTCAGAGTTTATATAATAATGCAATAACTAAGATTGACAATGGGGTTAATATTAGAGGAAAAGCAGAAGGTGTTAAACAGGGATGCCCTTTGTCGCCAGGGTTATTTGATATAATTATTTAGACGAAGCACTTAAAGAGTGGGAAACCTGTTCTACTTGAGGTATTGGAATAAATACATACACGCCTAAAACAACATTATTTGCTGACGATTAGGTTATTTCTGAGGAAACAGAAAAGTGTGAACAACGTGAAAAATATCATGGAAACATGTAACTTGATTTCAACAGCCAAAACAAAATTAATGGCTTTTAAAGAGATAAATCATGTAAGAAATAAGATAGTTATTGGTGAAGAAATAATAGAACAAGTCTAGTTTTAATTATCAAAATAGCAAAAAACGAAGATCTGAGTATAAAATTAAATACATTGAGGCAAATGAATGGTGAACACTGAAAAACAAGGCGTTAAAGGAAAAACAAATGAAATGTTATAAAGTGAGAGTGCCTATGGCAACATTTGGAGGTTAAAACTGGAATATGAGTAGGAAAAGAATTGAAGCAGCAGAGTTGAAGTTCCTGAGGGCAGTAGCTGGATATATCTACCCTTCTACACACATAAAAAGACAAAGAAATTCGAAAACAGTATTAAATTAATACAAATGAACAAAAATTAATGAAAATAGAAATAATTGCTATCAGCACACATTAAGGATGAAAGAGACACAAGTACCCACCATTTTATTAAATTATAAACCTAGAGGAAATCGCCAAGTAGGAAGACCGAGGAAAAGATGGCGTGATATGTTTAACTGAGGACGGAACACGTCGTCAGCCTAAGCCTTTTGTAACAACAACAACAACAACAACAACAATAATAATAATAATACTAATAATAATAATAATAATAATAATAATAATAATAATAATAATAATAATAATAATAATAATAATAATAATAATAATAATAATAATAATAATAATAATAATAATAATAAAACAAGACTGAGTAAAGAAAGTCATGTGAATGCAACACCAGGTTTTTTTTCAGTATCCACTGTTCGTGTACAACTTAATGTTTACGTCATACAATTTATATTCTTCCGAGTGAAGAATAATTCACAAGCTATTCCCAGAAAATTCTATATACGTATAAATTTTATTTGTCATGTAAATATCCTAAATATGTGGTATTTTAGTCAAAACTGTTTGAGAAAATCGAAAATGTTTGGGAAATATTCCATATAAAGTGTAATTGTGGGTGGTAGGATTTTCTTGATATATTCCACTCATGCTGAATTATTATATGTTGGTCGTGGTATTATCTCTTTGGTTATATCACCTCTTCCTTGCGGTTCCGCCAGCTTAAACGGTTTGTTACGCTTCTGAACATCTGAAGTATCCATGCGCAGTAAAAACAATTGGCGGGTCATTAAAAACGGCAGACAAAAGATCTGGCGAATATTCTAATGAGGATATTGATATTTTAATTGAAGAGGGAAGTCAAAAAAATACGGAAAAGAACGGGCGATGTGTATGGAATCAGTTTCAGATGTTTCGTAACGAAAGATGTTACGAACTCACAGCCTACCGGATTAGCTGTAGTGCCAACTGTGAAAATAAATCTTAAATAAAAATGAACGTCATTGTAAGTGGTTTACCATTAAATCACTACTAATATTAAACGGATTCAAGGTGCTTCAAAACATGTTTCTAGTGAAATCTGGATATCGAGTGGAATGCAAGATCTACTGCATTATAGAGAAAGCAAATTTTAACAGGTAGCGAACTAAAATGCCTTTGGTATATTGCAGTCCTGTGCTTGTATTGCAAACGTCACTTGCATGGTGTTTAGTTAGGCAATAAAATTCTCTGATGTAGCAGTGGGATGTTATATTGGCGATACGCATGTTAGATGGTCTCCTGTGTTAAACAGAGGTGCTCTACTAATGCGCCTGGGAAGAAAGAGGGATATTAAAGCTATTAGCGATTGCAATGAAGCCTGCTTACTTCCGGTTGGTGCATGACATCTGCTAGTCGCAGCTCGCAATGGAGTGCAGTGCTTGTTTAATACTGCAAAGTGCCCTCTTCCTGTTTATTCGAGAGATCGATGTTTATCGCCGACAAGGGTCAGACAGTGTTCTGGAGGACAACTTTAGTATTGAATTTGTATTAATTAGAGAGAAACAGAGGTCAAAGCACTGTTAGCAATGCAAATATGCATGATGCTGCATTAATAACAGCGCCTGAATGATAAAACAGCCTAACTGTTGCCAAGCTAATATAGAGCTTATCTGCAAGCCACTTTATAGCAGTGGAAAATATTCCATTCGATATCGGCATTTTGCTGCATGTACAGTGGCATACAAAATCGAGCGCGATTTTCTCTAACACTTCTGCATACAGTTAAGTAGGGGAAGTACTGTATTACAACCAAACATTCGATAAGGAAATTTCATCCGAAATACGCGTTTTGAGACACTCTGAATAAAAAAAATGTTTTTAGAAAAATCTAATGTGTTGCACTCACATGACTTTCTCTACTCTTGTACTAACCATTCTTACAAACTCTTATTCCTATATCTTCTTTCTTGATAGTTGAGATACACATTTTGTACAAATTATCTTATTGGTTATTTCCTTGTAGGTACAAGGGGAATGTTAGAATACAGTAGGCTTTCTGCGATAGTCAAATGTTTGAGATTCTGTTGTCTTTGCACACTTAACATATAAAAAAATGAACAACGATGATCCATTTCACGAAAGTTCTAAGTTTTCCAAAACTCACACACATAACAAGGAATATCTCCGAAATGGCTCACCCTACAAGAAAATTTATTGAGACATAAATTGTGTATTTTAGCAAGATCTATATTTTTGTATAGTATGATTTTGTCTATCTCTAACGGTTTACCAGTTATGCAAAAGTCGTCCAGAGTAAATACGACTACAGGGGCTATAGCCAGAAAATTCAAGATATACATTTCATTTGTCATCAAAATATCTCAAACATATGACATTTTAATCAAAATCGTTAGAGCCATTTTCAAGAAAATCAAAATGTTCGAAAAAGTTTCCATGTAAAGGGTAGTTTAGGATGGGGCTATTTTCTTCAAAATGTTCGTGTCGCATCCTTGAAAGGCATTAAACTTAAATACCAACTTTGGTTTTTAACCGACTTTTCGTTTATGAGTTATGCTGTCCACAGACTGACACACACACACACACGGACCTTTTTCTAAAAAATGCTTTTTTTTTTATTCAGGGGGCCTCAAAACATGTATTTCCGGTGAAATCTCGACATCGAAATTTTGGGTGGAATACAATACTTCCCCTACTTACCAATAGAGAAAGTAACAAGGACCGCGCGTGCGTGTATGCGTGCGTGTGTGTGTGTGTGTGTGAGCGTGCGCGTGCGCGAAGAATCAACTTCTCAAACTACCTTTTACATGGACAATGCGTCGAAAAAAATTTTTTTTCTTCAAAAGTTGCTCTATGATTTTGATTAAAATATCATATGTTTAAGACATTTTCATGACAGCTGAAACGTTCTTGAATTTTCTGGTCATAGTCTCTGAAACACTTCTTCTTCTTCTTCTTCTTCTTCTTCTTCTTCTTCTTCTTCTTCTTCTTCTTCTTCTTCATCTTCTTCTCCATCTGATTACGCTCCCCTTGTGTAGGACTTACGCCCCCTAGGACTTACAAGCCAGTGCCTAGGGTCAGTGCCTGTCGGTGCAGACGAACCTATGGATCGGACAGAGTAAAGACCTGGAAGCGGGTGGTCAGCCCAGCACCAGATATGATAGTGAGGAAGAGGACTGTATAAAATGCAGGCGAAATGGGTGAAGGAAAAGGTGATGATGGAGCAGTTGGTGTAATGAGTGACGGGGGAAACCGGAGAATCCAGAGAAAACCCGCTCAGGCAATCGCAAATGCAAACGCCATTCAAAATGAAGAGGAATTTAGAGACTATTTCTAGAAAATTCAAGATATACATACAATTTATCATTTGTAGATCTGTAATATGATACATTAATCATTGACTCAATGACAAGCTGCGGAGGGGGACTTGGCATCCGGCACCCCCGGGAGGATGGATGAGGCGAATGGATCCTAGGGGCCGCCGGAACGTTGCTACGACAGAGCAGAGGGCAGGGTCCCTACATTTCCCCAGTTAGAAGCACCCCGGCGGAGGCTGCCTTACCTCCCCTCCACCCCTCGGGCTTGTATCACCCCATGGGGGGCCCAGAAACCAGTGGATCGCCTTCCAATCCGGGGGATGAGACTTCCAGAGCCCATTTGTTCCCCCTGTCGTGCTGCTGCCGCGACGCCCGCCGACGCTTCCAACCCTGAAAGAAACCTAGCGGGATGAAGGGTGAAATGAAATTATTATTGTAACGAAATGTAGGGACAAGAAATTCGGAGGATTCACCTGGCGACCCAGGGAAACCTCCGAAAAAAAACCCATGCTTCAGGAAGGTCAGCCATGGGAATCTAACCCGCGACTTCCCGAATGCGGGACACAGACGTTATTGCCTGAGCCATACCGTTCGGCATGTTAATCAAAATTATTACTCTTTTTGACAAATTGAAAAGATTGAAAATTCCTCCATTTATAGGGTAGTCTGAAAACCTTCCCAAGATGCTCAACTAATGTACCAAATTTGGTACTCGAGGGATTTTTTATTTTTGTGTTATGCTGTTCTCTATCTCTCTCACTCTCTCTATCGCACTCTCTCTATCTCTCTCACACTGTCTCGATGATGATGTTGTAGTGTTTAACGCCCGCTTTTACTGCTACGGCACCGCAGGCGGTGACACTGATGATACATGAAATGAAGATGGAGCACCGGTGAAATGAGATGGCGGGGGAAACCGGAGTACCCGGAGAAAACCCGCCCTGACGCCGCTTCGTCCACCACGAATACCACATGCGGGTCCCTGGGATCGAACCCGGGCGGCCTAGGTGATAGGCAAGCGCGCTAACCACTCGGCCACGGCGCCGCCTCACACTGTCTCCCTCTCTCTCTCACTCTATCTCTCACTCTCTCGCTCACACACATACACCTACACAAACGCGCGCGAACATTTTTCTAAAAATCTGATGTGTTGCACTCACATGACTTTCTCTACTCTTGTACTAACCATTCTTACAAACTCTTATTCCTATATCTTCTTTCTTGTTAGTTGAGATAAACATTCGTACAAATTATCTTATTGTTTATTCCCTTCTAGGTACAAGGGGAATATGGGAATACAGTAGACTTTGAGCTTTGAGATTCCGTCCTCTTTGCACGGCTAAGATATAAAAATGAATAACGATCTTAGATTTGACGATTTACGTTTTTCAAAGCTCACACAAAAAACAAGGAATATCTCCGAAATGGTTCACTCTACAAAAAATTTATTTGGACATAAATTGTATGTTTTAACAAATTCTACATTTTTTGCGTAGTAAGACTTGGTCTGTCTCTTAAGGTTTCCAGTTATGCAAAATTCAAAATATACATTTCATTTGCCATAAAAATATCTCAAACATATGACATTTTAATCAAAATCGCTAGCGCCATCTTCGAGAAAATAAAAATTTTCTTCAAAATTTTCATGTAAAGGGTAGTTTAGGATGAAGGAATTTTCTTCAAAATTTTCTTGTCTTATCCTTAAAAGATATTAAACTTAACACACACAGGGACCTTTTTCTAAAAATGCTTCTTTTATTTAGGGAGCTTCAAAACATATATTCCCTGTAAAATTTGGATACCATATTACTGGTAAGTAGGGGAAGTATTGTATTCCACCCAAAATATGATGTCGAGATTTCACCGGAAATATATATTTTGAGGCCCTCTGAATAAAAAAAAAAAAAAAAAAAAAAAAAAAAAAAAAAAAAAAAAAAAAAAAAAAAAAAAAAAAAGCATTTTTAGAAAAAGGTCCGTGTGTGTGTGTCAGTCTGTCAGTCTGTCAGTCTGTGGACAGCATAGCTCAAAAACGAAAAGTCGGTTAAAGTCGGTTGAAGAAAATAGCCCCACCCTAAACTACCCTTTACATGGAAAATTTTTCGAAAATTTTGATTTTCTTGAAAATGGCTCTAACGATTTTGATTAAAATGTCATATATTTGAGATATTTTGATGACAAATGAAATGTATATCTTGAATTTTCTGCCTATAGCCCTTGTAGTCGTATTTACTCTGGACGACTTTTGCATAACTGGTAAACCGTTAGAGATAGACTAAATTATACGATACAAAAAATGTATATCTTGCTAAAATACACAATTTATGTCTCAATACATTTTCTTGTAGGGTGAACCATTTCGGAGATATTCCTTGTTATGTGTGTGAGTTTCGGAAAACTTAGAACTTTCGTGAAATGGGTCATCGCTGTTCATTTTTTTATATGCCAAGTGTGCAAAGACGACAGAATCTCAATGCTTTAAAACATTTGACTATCGCACAAAGCCTACTGTATTCTAACATTCCCCTTGCATCTACAAGGAAATAAGCAATAAGTTGTACAAATGTTTATCTCAACTAACACGAAGAAGATGTAGGAATAAGAGTTTGTAAGAATGGCTAGTACAAGAGCAGAGAAAGTCATGTGAGTGCAACACATCAGATTTTTTTTTTTATGTGGAATACAATACTTCCTCTCAAAGCGGCAGAGGAAGGAAGAATTAAAACGTTGGGAATGTGTATCTAAGGTTGAGTTTAGAGGCGCTATAAAGAATTTCTGTGGCTTTTCACTGTCGCTAAATGAATTAGGTTAGGATGGCGGCAAACGCCCTGCCATTATTTCCGGCGTTGGCTTTTGTATGCCAATTTGTAAAGATTTGTAGGGCGATGGCTTGCCAAACCTTTGTCACCCGTTAAATGGCTTGTAAGGTTAAACCTTGTGGGGTCACAGCTGCTATCCATCAAGGCCTTTGAGCTGGGTCAGGGGGACACGTATAGGTACACTACATTTGCACTTTCCTCACCACTTAAGAGCAACGTTTGCGAAAGAGGGGAGGTTGAATTTACCTCCTTCCACTATACGCGAACTTTGCCACTCTTTAACACAGTGCTACAGTGGCGCTTTTGTTATATGTGCGTTGTGTTTGTTTTGCGAAACCACTTTCAAATCTTAAGCGATAAACATCTGTTCACTGGTGACTTCTTTGGTAATGCTTACGTTTAACAAGTATATCAATATTTGACACAACCTTAGAAGATACACCAAGTGATCGTCGCGTAACGTATACAGACTTTTAATATAGTTCAATTTGTAGAAACTCTGTTCAGAAATATATGTAGAGTTATACTCTTATACACACTATTATACTTGTAAATGTTTATTTCTCTATATACTACATTTTAATGGACATTAGTGATGTTGTTTACTAGTAGGTAAAGTGTTGCATTCGACCCAAAAATTCAACATACAGATTGCATCTATTTCATCGTATTTCGTTCTATTACGTCTCAGCCCTCAGCCGCCGTTTTTGGCCAGCCTCCCGACCATGTTGGTTCCCCCAGCATCTGATGTGCTGTATTTGTCATTTTTAAAGTTTACTTATCTTTGGTAATTGGGAATTATTTCCAATTTCCCATAATTCATAATTACCAAAGATAAATGACGTTTAGTCTCTAAATATCTATTAATATTTGTTCATTTATTTACATTTTAATTTATTTTAAAAGAAGGGGATAAGCTCAGGATAGGTTTTAGACAAAAGTGATATATTTTAATTTGTTTATTTTGAAAGAAGGGGGCAAGAAAAGGGTAGCTTGGAGTGAAAGGAATAAATGTTAATTTATTTGTTTTAAAAGAAGGGGTAAGGAATGGGTAGCTGGTACCTGAAGGGAATAAGTTTAAATGTATTTATTTTGAAAGAAGGGGGCAAGAAAAGGGTAGCTTGGAGTGAAAGAAATAAATGTTAATTTATTTGTTTTAAAAGAAGGGGCAAGGAATGGGTAGCTGGTACCTGAAGGGAATAAGTTTAAATTTATTTATTTTGAAAGAAGGGGCAAGGAAAGGGTAGCTGGTACCTGAAGGGAATAAGTTTAAATTTATTTATTTTGAAAGAAGGGGCAAGGAAAGGGTAGATTGTACCTGAAAGGAGTAAATTTTAATTTATTTATTTTAAAAGAAGGGGGCAAGGAAAGGGTAACTTGTTCGTGAAAGCAATACATTTTAATTTATTTATTTTAAAAGAAGGGGGCAAGGAAAGAATAATTTGTACATGAAAGGAATGCATTTTAATTTATTTATTTTAAAATAAGGGGGCAAGGAATGGGTAGCTGGTACCTGAAGGGAATAAGTTTAAATTTATTTATTTTGAAAGAAGGGGCAAGGAAAGGGTAGATTGTACCTGAAAGGAGTAAATTTTAATTTATTTATTTTAAAAGAAGGGGGCAAGGAAAGAATAATTTGTACATGAAAGGAATGCATTTTAATTTATTTATTTTAAAAGAAGGGGACAAGGAAAGTGTAGCTTGTACCTGGAAGGAATAAATTTTAATTACTTTATTTTAAAAGAAGGGGGCAGGAAAATGTAGCTTGTTCGTGAAAGCAGTACATTTTAATTTATTCATTTTTAAAGAAGGGGCAAGGAATGAATGGTTTGTAGGTGAAAAGTATACAGGAAAGCTAATGCAATGCGACTGTTGCTTTTAAGCACACTTACAAACCATCGGTCTGGGCCGACTTTAAACCATTGTCCTTGCAATCAGTAAGTCAGAGTTTTAGTTCCAACTGATGCACCAGAGCGGCGCTCATGACATAGACCTGATCGGAGAGGAAGATTTGAGGTTAAGTGGACGGGACCCGAAAAGTATACGTTTGTAAACCACAAATAGTAATACTTATAGGGTAGCGAGAATTAATAAACACAACTATCTGCAACGATATACTGTAACTACACGGAAGCATGGGGTAAATGTAACAATATATCGCTGTTGCCAACTGAAACTTTATACCATTGATTTGATCAAACTAGTGTTAAACGTAAACTGTAAACCAGTTTTAACAATCTTTTTATTTACAATACATAATATTTACATGGAATACCGTGGTATTCCCATTGAAATTATAACTTGCTCCATTTTCAAACAGACTTGGTACCTATTTATTCGGAAAGGCTTGGTTTCCCAAACAGGGACTGCCATCTTTAACAATTGACAACTAAAGATTTGACAATATCGGCTACATGACATGACGCCTAGCGCAACAGCCCTTCGCGGGCCAAGGCTTACCGCCTGGTCGCTGCGTCCCCCACCTCTGCCAGCTACAGGCATCATGAGGGGGTGAGTATTGGAAGGTGGGACGTGGTCAGCGCTCCCAGCCAGTTATGGGGCCTTCGTGATCGGGGGTCGCTACTTCTTTGTCAAGTAGCTCCTTAATTGGCCCCTCAACGACCTAACGAGGCTCAGTGCATCCCGTGCCAGATCTCCCAGCGGGGGAAAAATCCCCACACCGGTACCGGGAATCGAACCCGATCTACAGTAACGATAAATAAAAAAAAAAGTTGGTCTGGGTGGCTCAGTTGGTTAGATGCTGGCCAACTGATCCTAAGGTCGCGGGTTCAAATCCGATCTAGATCAATGGTTTTTTAAGTGTGCTTAAAAATGACAGCTCCATGTCAGTAGATTTACTGGCATATAAAAGAACTCCTGCAGGACGAAATTCAGGCACACCGGCAATGCTGATATAATCCTGGCAATTGACAGCGTCGTTAAACAACAAAACTAATTTTAATTGTGATAAATCAAAAGGAATTAATATAAGCCATATCACAGGTAAATAACAAAAACATTAAACCTTATCACTTTGACCACCAACAGTGGTTTTAACATCTTTAAATGTTCCATTTCAATAGTTATAATAATTTATTCGCTCATGTTTTGCGCCATTTTCGATTGCCTAAGTATGCCATGGAAGTTATATGTAATTTCTGCCTTGCATCAAAATTACGAATAACTTTATTAAATGTAATATTATTGCACTATAATTATACTAATATTTACTAGTATTTAATTACACTATTATGTGAAAGTTCGTGCAATGTCTTTCATTTGTTTTATAACAAAGAGTATTTACTTCTATTGTTGACCTAATAGTATGTCTTAATTTGTACCTAGTTCCCCTTTCGTTTTATATACAAGCTTATTTAATTTAATTTGAGTTTAAACACAGGAATACTCAGCTTCTTTTTCTTTATTTTCACAAAATTAGTTCGTTACTTTTCCGGTTTTAAACACAAACGAAGCCGTCTCAATGAAAACCTCATGAGCCATATTTCTCAAGTCACAGTGAGTGAAATATTGTTGTGGGATTTAGTGACGCACATTTCAGCGAACACTAAATTAACTCTTGGGCAGGTAAGCTTTAGAATAAGTAAGAGCGTAATTTTCAGTACAATTTAGAAGTACGAATGCCACTGAAACGTTAAGTTTAGTGCAGTAGTAAATCGTTTTGCGTAAGCAAACAGCTTACTTTACTGCTGGCGATTTAAAACATGCTCCTAAAACACAATGAATACAGGGCCAACTGCTGTGTCGTTTTTCGTGGATATTTGTTTAATATACATGCACCGGGCTTTTAACACTGAAACCCAAACCAGCATGCGTGTTACATTCCTAACTTTTACCACCTTCTATCGTTTACTAATGTGTATGCAAACTATTCTCAGAAAGTTTATTTCTCTATCTACTTATGCTAGCCTTAAAATTCCAGGCAATGTTGACCCGGCCGAGTTACACTCACATATGAAAAAGCAAAATAGCTTTTCGCGCACATGTAGCATTGAGTAATACACGTAATTGACAATAATTGACAGTTACAGTTCTTAAACCATTATTTATTAACTCAGGATAACTTTGCACCTACCCAGGATTCACTAAGTTATTTCTGACGAAATACTAGTTTTAGCAGTTATGCAATCTTAACCTAATTAACATTGCAGAGGTCGCGGGTTCGATTCCCTGATGGAGGGTGGGAACTTTCCTTTACCTAGAGTCCGGAATTATGAATGTGTGGACCCAGAGTAATGCACATCCAAATATTAACACCACTATAAGCGAGTGAACACCATTGTTGTTGATCAGTTGTTCCAAAAGTAAAAGGCTGCCGATATGACCTTACATGTTGAAATTAATTAATTATTTTGTTGTTTAACGACGCTGTCAATTGCCAGGATCACATCAGCGTCGCCGGTGTGTCAGAATTTTGTCCCGCAGGAGTTATTTTACATGTCAGTAAATCTACGGACATGGAGCTGTCGTTTTTAAGCACACTTTAAAACCATCGATCTGGGCCGGATTTGAACCCGCGACCTTGGGGTCAGTATGGCCTACTGATAGTGTCTAAACCAGGTGAGCCACCCAGACCGACTTTACATGTTGAAGGTGGCATATAAATGGAACATTAAAATAAATTAATATGTATTCATGTAAATGATACTTTCTCTGTTCAAAACCTTTAAAATAAAATCAATCAATCAATGTTTGAATGAATAAATATTGTTGCTGTCCCCAGCATGCAATGCCAGGTGATATCAGAAAGGAGAAGTGATAACTCGCTGGGTCCCAGATAGATCAACTTTCTTGAATTTCACATTCCTTCCATGCAACCGCAAGAAACAAATATTGACAGGAGTTTTAAAGAATGGCAAAGTATTGGACAATTTGAACAATTAACAATGGTTATTTCAGAAATGATTCATGCCACAAAGAAAGTTATTTCAAATAAACTGTGGTTTAAATTGTAGTTTAACATTTACCAGTTACCTATACAAAATTATACATTCTTCGGAATGAAAAGGGCTGATACCAAACTAAGTATCTAAAGTTCAGCAACTCGCTAGGATGCCTCATCATTTACAAGAAAATACCCTAACCTCAAACTAACCTTTACAGCAAAAATTGTCTTTCTCATTTAATGCCATATGTTTTAAATATTTACACAACTAATGAAATATATTTCTTGAATTCCTTGGGAAAACCCTCTTCATTCTGATGGACATAAGATAAATTAAATGTTACCACAAAACATGTAGAAATAATTGTTGGAGAAGAGGCACATTTTTAATCCATTGGGACCGTACCCAGCTCATAACCCATTAATGGATATTCAGCGATTACTTGCCTTCTCGGGCTTCTGGGTTAGCATGGGAACATGTTTACTAGGTCCCTAAGGGTTCAAAGCCTCCCTGTATATCTTGGTCCTCATCTGCTTCAAGTTGATGCTATAAGTGTGTTGCAGTCTCACGTCAATAGATTTACAACTGCAGAATGAAATTTCAGCCACTGGCAGTGTTGATTTGATCCTGGCAATTGGCAGGATCATTAACAAATGAAGTATTTCAAATATTTGTATCAGTGCTGTTAAACTTAGTTATTTCAGCTAAATGTTTAACTCACAAACCATATTTATACTTTCTCTACCACACACTTATAGTAATGATATAATGATACATTT
Source organism: Tenodera sinensis (assembly GCA_030765045.1). Classification (NCBI taxonomy): domain Eukaryota; kingdom Metazoa; phylum Arthropoda; class Insecta; order Mantodea; family Mantidae; genus Tenodera; species Tenodera sinensis. The sequence continues at coordinate 365,933,387 of CM060964.1, read as the reverse complement.
ATTGAATAATAAAGTATATATAAGATTATTCTTAATTCAAAATGGTCCAAAATGGTAATAAATTTGTCAAATTTTTGGATCTGAACAAAATAAAAACACACATTTATTTGTAAAGAAATGAAATTTTATTAAAACAAGATAAAATTAAATATGAGCACTGTGTTATTCAATAAGCAGTAGTCTTTCTTTTATCTATAAATGGCATTAGCAAGCGCATTACTAGGGATGTTCTTGGTGCTTCAGTTCCTTACGTCTGGTAAGAAATATTTTTTCTTTGCGAAATGACAAATCACAGTATATTACCAAGAGTTCTTCAATGCTTCAGGGGTTAAGGATTTTCTTTCAGTAGTTGAAAATGATCCTTTGACATCTATGGATGTCATTGGGCAATATTTTTACACTGGTAGTGATCATTTGGAACATTTATCTAAACTAAAACCCAGTGCAACAGCTCATGAAGTGCCAAGGCTTGCCGTCCAGCTGTTGCATTCCGCACCTCTGCTCACTACAGCATCAGCGCCCCAAGCCCTCCCAGCCAATTATGTGGCCCTCTCAACCTGGGGCCGCTACTTCTCCATCAAGTAGCTCCTCAAATGGCCCCTCCAGGACCTAACAAGGTTGAGTGCACCCCATGCTGGTGCCAGGAATCGAACCTGGGTCCCCCACGCTAGAGGCAAGTGCACTACCAACTGTGCTACAGATGCGGTTGGAACATTTATCTGGCAAAGATTATTTAATTTCATTACATACTTGCTAACTGATTTAAGTTTCTTCAATATTGGGTTTGAGTCCAATGCTGCATTCAGTTTATGTTTAACTTTTTTTCCAGTTTACTCAGGGACATCATTTAAAGAAGAAATGTGTTGTCATTCAACTGGTCCAGCACTGCATTGAATGTACTTTTAACTCTTTTTCAAGGACAGCAGTTAGAGAAAAAAATTATCAATCAATTGAAGATACTTATGAAGGCCCATACCTCAAAACCTTACTCAGGGGTCTCCGTCTAGGGGATATGTGAATGGCGACCACAAGGTACCCAAGCTGAGCAGAACATTACTTCCACTTACTGGTGTTTTGCTCCTCACTGTAACTTTTCTATCTGACCTTACCTTGGTCATCTCTTGTTTTCTTCCGACCCTGATGCTATTAGGGTTCCTGGGGGCTAGGGAGTCTTTATTTTTCCAACCTCTCCATTTCTCTAATTTCTCTATAAAACCTTAACCCCAAACATGCTGACCTGTCATGGCAGGTAATATGTCCTCTGATTGGTAATCAGAGGATATGATCCGTGAATTTATTTTGATAACTCTCCCGGTCAGGTCGGTGAGACCCGTAATCCAACGACAGGTGTGGTCCTCCAGACATTCTGGGGGTTGTGAGAGAGCGATGTGATTGCCAGAACATAAAAATATGGTGCTCTCTAAAAAGCGGTTACATTTACTGCTAAGTCTCTTCAATATTTATGTAGTGAAAAATATTGGAGAGCAAGAGGATTAATGATTTCATTGTCAGAAATCCAGCATTACCTAACAACAAATATTTGCATAATTTGAATAAGCTAGTAACAGTGATGTGAATCTAAATTATTATAAAAAATGAATTGGTGTTGAAACACTTTGCATCACTTAGATGTAACTATTTATCATGATCGGTTCAAGAGCTTAAATTGCTCCCATCAACAGAATTATCCAATTGATTCTTGTGTATGTTGTCTGATGTGTGGATAATTCTGATGATGGGAGCAATTTAAGCTCTTGAAACCCGTCAAGGTAAATACTTACATGTAAGTAATGTTAAGTGTTTCAACACCTATTCAATTCTTACAATAATTTATTTTAAATATATTTAGACAGTTGTATTTTGTAGGTAGGGCTCAGATTTTAATGACCTAAAACATTTTAAATATGTTGTTGTTAGCTAATGCTGGATTTCTGACAATGAAGTCATTAATCCTCTTGCGCTCCAATATTTTTCACTAAATTGAAGAGACTTAGCAGTAAATGTAACCGCTTTTTAGAGAGCACCATATTTTTATGTTTTGGCGGTCACATCGCTCTCTCACAACCCCCAGAATGTCTGGAGGACCACACCTGTCGTTGGTTTACGGGTCTCACCAACCTGACCAGGAGAATTATCAAAGTAAATTCACCGACCATATCCTCTGATTACCAATCAGAGGACGTATTACATGCTATGACAGGTCGGCATGTTAGGGGTTAAGATTTGATAGAGAAATTAGAGAAATGGAGGGGTTTGAAAAATAAAGACTCCCTAGCCCTCAGGAACCCTAATAGCATCGGGGACGGAAGAGAACAAGAGATGACCAAGGTAAGGTCAGATAGAAAAGTTACAGTGAGGAGCAAAACGCCAGTAAGTGGAAGTAATGTTCTGCTCAGCTTGGGTACCTTGTGGTCGCTATTCACATATCCCCTAGACAGAGACCCCTGAGTAATTAGAGTCAATTTTGACACTATCAAAATGCTCAAAAACTTTTCTATGTAAGTGGATAGTTTGGGGTGAGGGGATTTTCTTGAAAATCTTTGTGTTGCATCTTTGGAAGACAAATACCAAGTTTGGGTTCCATTTATTGGGCCAATCAATGATAATTGACTGTTCTAACACATACAAATCATGTGTCGGTTAATTTTAAAAGGTAGAGTCAAAATTGAAAAAATTAATATCAAAGCCCAGATTTGAATCACAGATCCTGCACTCTACAGTTCTGATTCTACCTTTTAAACCAAGTTTGGCATTTAATTGATTATTCATTTTGCAGTTTCAGATGCACATGCACGCACATATGCAGAATCTTTCTTCTAAACATGCTTTTTTTAGGATTCACCCCAATGTGGCGCAGTTCACTTTTAGGACAGTTCTCTCTTACATTTTAAGCTTTAATTCTTCGAGATTAAATCTAATATTCTTTGATGATACAACAATCCTTCCTCTTAAATATGAACGCATTTATGTTGTAAAAATTACCAAAAACTGGAAACAGAAAACAAAATAAAATGCATTTACTTTTAATAGTTACAGCAGTGGTGGCTCCTGACCGAAACTATAGGTGAAGTTCTTATCACATAAAAATCGCATGTAGCATACCTATTTCTTATATATTAAGTTGATTCTTTTGTCCTTTCTGTTCCAGCACTGTTCAACACTGTCTTTTTTAGACCGAGTAATAGGCAAAACAGTTTTTCCATCTAACTACCACACAGCCACTCATAATTGACTGTACCATGAACCTTTAAAATGCTTTTTGTAACATTTCACACCTTTTTATTCCACTTTTTGTGTTAAATTAAGAACAGGGGTTGTTCTTGTTAATGGCACATCCCTTTTATCACAATCGGCCCACCCTGAAAATGATGTATGTAATATACTACACCAATATTATTTTGCAGATTCATTTCTCCACTAACTTTAACTAAACAAAGCAGCAGTTGTAGCATAGCTAACTTCAGTAAAATGGGCAACTAGAGTTCACAACCACTTTACCCAAACAGTATTTTTACACAGTTTAGTTAATTACAACTGGATATACGCATGCAGCTATATATCGACAGAAATAGCTGCACTTTTCAAGGCTAAAGTGCGAGAGAGAAGGCAGGTAGCTGGTAGCCTCATCCTCTCCTTTACCCTCACAGATGTATTTCCAAATGATTGTACATTTAAGCATACAACAAATTAAACACCTTATCATATTCAATACAACTAAAACTGATGAAGTGGAGCTTCACTAGCTTCACCTGAATAGCCGCCACTGAGTTACAGATGAGATAATTCATACCTCCCTATGTATTCATTTTCAGCAAAATTGCACTGGATAACAACATTTAGTTTCATATGGACAGACTTGAATTATCTTTGATTGTCAGCAAATAGAGTTTTACATTTGGAGAAACTTCTTTCTACATCACATGATGAAATGGAAGCAAACTTGAAATAAGGGAAATCATTAGTAGAAAGTTCTGGTATATTTTCATTGACTTCTGTTTCTTTGCCACACAGAATGTCACCAATTGTACGCAGTGCAGGATTTCTTTCAAGCACACAACGTAATTTTTCCCTTAACCTGTCAGCTACTTCACCTGTGCACTCGATAACTCACTTTCAGTTTCCTTCACAATGCTTAATGCAACACACAATTTCAATAAATTAATAACAAGAAAACAAAGTATTTTGGTACATACAATTATATGAACTGTTTTCTTGTTTCAGTTTAAGGAACCCATACGCAAACTTACAAAATCTACAAATCTAAACAAAGAAACACAATACACAAATGTTGAGCTCTACATTACATGATAAATGTATGATTACCATTGTAAAGATTTCAATGAATTACTTTAGTTCACACATTAAGAAAAATTTAGTGCCGTGTCATCTTTGATAATGAAGTAAAACTGTTGCATTGTGTTTCAGGAAGCCGCTATACAGAAATGATGGCAAGACGTGCTCGGATGTTGGCATTACTTCAACTGCCATTGTTGGTGTTGCTGCTGATGGCGGAGCTGACCCATACAGCACCTGTCTCAGAGGGCTCTAACATTAACACCATCCATGATGTTGGTGATGGGGAGAAGCATGATGATGCACTCCATACTGTAGTACCTGAGGATTCTGTGGCAGAGGGTGACAATCACGCTGTCACAGTTCAGGATGTCAACAGTGTATCACAGGAATTATTGGACACACATGAAGACTCTATGGTGACTAAAGCTGCAGATGACGTCAGTAGTGTAGGGAGTGCAGAAATAAATGTGGACAAAGATTTGAATTCTACATCAACCAAGTCTGAAGATGATGCAGGTGTGACTGAGGCGAGTAAGGAAGTGCCTGAAGAAAATACGGACAAGCCCAATTCCTCATTAAACAAGAGTGAAGATGTTACAGGTGCAGCAGATGGTGGTCTTGCAGTGTCAGAAGCAAATGTAGACACACAGGAATTGGCTAAGACAGGGGAAAATGGTGAAACAACAGAGAGTAGTAATGCAGTGAAGCATGAAGGTAATACATCGACCGAGCATGAAGAAGATTCTAGTGCTAGAGATACCAAGGATGCAGCTAGCATGGAGAAGACTGAGGATCCCATGACAAACAACATGGGACAAAATGCTGATGATTCAGCATCAAAGGAAAATCTAGAGACAGCAGATGACTTTGTAATAGGTGGCACATCAGAAGACGGAGAGGAAGATTCTGAAGAAAGCATGGACAAACATGAAGTCAAGACTACAGAGGAAGAATCTGGTAAAGAACAAATTGTGACTGTAATGACATCAGATGAGACCAATGAAGATTCGGAGGAGTTTGTAGAGGCTTCCAAGGATAATAAAGTTGAAAAAGATGCTGTTGAATCATCTGACAAAGGATCCGAAGAAAACAAGGAAAGTGAAAGAGTAGAAGAAACTGCATTAGAGAAAGATGACACTTCAGAAGATGAAAGTACAGAAGAAAGGAATAAGGAGATGGAAGACAAGCATGGTGCTGTGTTGGGAAATTCTTCAGAGGAAACTTCAGATGCTGAATATGAAGCTGAAGACATAGAAGTAAATGAAAATCAGAACAGCACTCATCAAGAAAGTCATGTAACCAGTTCACCTTTTGCTCGGCTAAGTGTGCCAAATTCAGGTAGTCATCTCATTGAGGAAGATGAACAGCACAGTAATAAAGATGCTGCGGCAATGGAAGGACATGAAAAGAACCCATCTGTAGAGGAAACTGCAGAGAATGAAGCTGGTTCACCTGATGAACTTATTGAACATGACAGAGTGGACTCTGAGGTGATAAAGAGCGACAACAAAACTGCTGCTTTAGGTAAGGCTATGCCAATTACCGGAGCTGAGGAAGATGCCCAGAATGAGGATGAAAGTTCACAAGATACCAGTAAAGATTCACAAATACCAGCTGTATTAAAGGAATTAGAAAAGACAGAAGAAAAAAATGTTATAGAACATCAAGGTCTAAACAATGAAAATGAAGAAGAGAAAGTTGAAACTACAATAAATGAAGCACCAACAAGCACAAATGAAACTAAATCAAAAGTAATAGTTCTGGGTGGTAAGCTCCTTGATGATAATGAAGGAGAAAATGAGAAAGATAATTTTCTAGATAAAGATGAAATGCTTCCCAAAGGACCACTGGATTACTCCTCTAAAGAGAATGAAGATGAGTATCATGTAGATGAGGCAACTGTGGATGTTGCACATGTTACAGAGGACCCTTCTGAAGAGGAAGGGAGTGGAATTGCACTAGATATGATAGGCTTTGCTTCACATGGTGATAATGCTCACAAGGACACATCTGATACAAGCAGTCAAGAGAAACATGAAACTGAGAACAGAGAAGAAGAAAAAGTAGGAAACCAAGATGATGAAGATGCAATAGTCTCTGAAAAGGAGGAAACAAACTTATCCAAAGAAACTGGCCATCATACTGATGATTTTGAAGACTCTGGTAGTGGCCATGAAGAAGAGCAACCTGAAAATGGAAAACAAGACCATAAAGGAACAAATGATGTAGAAGATGGTGTTGGTAGTGGAAGTTATGCACTGCCTGGACATTATGAAGATGACATGGTTTCAGAGGAACCCATTACTAAAAGTAATGTCTACTCTGTTGCATCCCATGTACCTGTAGTTGGTGATAATGAAGGAAGTTCTACAGAAAATCACACTGAATCTCCAGTACCAGAAAATGAAACCTTCACTAAGACTGCCATTTTTGAATCAGCTAATGATAAAAATGAGAGTGGTGATCCCTTCGAGGAAGAAAACTTGGTGCAAAATAATACTAATGTACATGTCATGAGTTTCAGCCCGACTGCTGTACCAGATGAAAATGATGATCACCATGTGACATTTGAAGGCAGTGGTGATGATGATACAACCACTCCTGTAGCAATTCTTATTAATGCTGACATAATAGATGACAACATGGCAGTTTCAAGCATGGAAATGGATTTGGTGAACTCTTCATTGATTGGTAATGTTAGTCCTGCCTACCAAGAGAAGCCAGTGGCGAAGGTTATTTCATCGCAATCGGCAGCTGCACCTTCCCCACAAAACACAGAGGCTCCATGCATAGCAGATGAGAAAAATGAAGACTGTTTGCTTCAGAGTAGGAAACTACATGGAGGTGCTAGAGTAACTAATATCCTTGAAGATGATGATGAAGTTCCCCCAGAACCAACAAAGGATGACATTCATACAGAATCTACAGCCGATGATCACCCTAAAGAGCAAGCAGTGATTACAACTACTCCTGCAACGAGAGTATATGGTGAAGAGGATTCTTCAGAACAATCCATTGCTGTAGATCTTAACAAACCCCTACTACATTCCAATGAAGAAATTAGAAGCACTACCATAGCTCCAGAGATACAGGAAATCACTGAACCTATAGAGCACCATGAGGCATTGGATAACGAAACAACAAACATTGGTGCACCAGACACAATTATTGAACAACCACAGGAGGATACGGGAATTAAAGAAATGTCTGGAAAAATTAGGGCAGCAAATGTGAATGAACTTGGTGTTTCTGGACAAGAAAGTTCAGATGACCTTGGTGAACCAGAAGCATTGGACAGTAGCAGTGCTAGTGGGTCATATGTTGTGCTTGGTTGTATTATGGCCGTTGTTGTCATCCTGCTTGCATATGCAGCTATAAAGAGTAGGCGTGAGAGGGGCAACAACACGACCAGCAAAAAACAGAGCGAGGTGGCAGGTGATGATGATGACGGGACTGAACTGAAGGATATGAAGAAAGCCCTTCTGCCACCTGAAGCACCACATGATGATTGTAATGGTGACATAGAGGCTAATAGAAAGCCTCTAATGGACAAAACTGGAGACCAAGAAGAAGACGAAGAAAAAGAACCCATAATAAAACAAAATGGAACTGTAGAGCTGAGTGAACCCTCAAGAGACATTGAGAGTCAGGCAGACTCCCCGACTGCAGAGAACCAGCAGAAGATGAAGACAGTGCCAACACCTAACAAACCACAAGAGAGAAATGGACTGTCAGAGGTAGTTGTCGAGAAACCTGCCTTGAGCAATGGGAAAGCAGACAACATTATCACTCATCCTGTGGCAGCCAAAGTTAAAGTCATAGAAAATGAAGACTCTATTGCGAAGATGCCTGTTATAATTAATCGAGGGGCCAATTCTCCTCCACACTGAGGGAAGTTAACATCACCAAGTTGTTGGACATAAAGTGAGAAAGACATTCAAGAGTTTAGTTCCCCATATTTATACCATCTTTAACTTAAGTGATTTCCTGTAGACTTCATTGGGGGTCAAAGATACTTTTCTTCTATCTGTTATGTAATAATGGAAAAAGTTACTGTGTTAGTGTTACCAATTTTAACTTCAAGGACTGTTTTTTGACTTCCAACAAGATTTTGTAAAGGACTGTGCCAATATTAATATTTCCACCAGATTGCCTTACACTTTTTCATTAAACTTTTTATGGCATTTTAGGAACATTCCATTTCGTAACATTGTAAAAGTCTGAAAGAAACCTATTTCTCAGCTTTAGCACCTGTTCCTATGTTGTTTTTGTCCACATTTAAACAGATAAACATGATTTGTACAACAATTTTAATTTCATTTTTGCTAATCAGTTGTTCAATTTTGAATTGGAGCTCATATACATATAAATTTTCCTGTGTGTATTTTATTGTTTTCAAAAGCTGCACAAGAATTTTGTTTCTGTTAGATAAAAACCAGCAATAAAAATGATATACAATGGAACTTAATTAACCATTATTATGGAGGGAATGGGATTTGACAGTTAATTGAAAATGACAGATAATTCATCTCACTTAGCATAAACGGTTACACAAAAAGCTAACTAAATGCATGTGTCCTATGTTACATTTTGTGTATGTTTAGAAAAATGGCAATAAAGGTGATTCATTGTCCATGGGGCACGGTGGCATGTTAAGAAGCTAAAGATTTTTGTTTCAAAAAGCCAATAGAAGTGCATGTGTTTACACACAACCATTATTTTGTCAGTTTTGTAGGTAGATTGCTAAACCACAACAGTACTTATAATCACCAAGAGCGTCGGCAGACTTTTTTCCAGGGGGGGGGGGGGGGGGGGCACATGTTGGAAGTTTGCAATCAGATATTATTAATTCATTATTTTATTGTCAAAATGTATATTTGTTGCACTTAACCGTATTGATTTGTGCTGAATAACAATTGTTCTAAATTAAAATAATAGTTTAATAGTCCGTAATTGATTGCACATTAATTTCACCAACCTCCAAGGGGGGGCCGCGGCCCCCCCTTGCCCCCCGTTCGCGACGCCCATGATAATCACTACTATTGTCTACCTGCATGACCACTTTGTGTTTACAAACTAAAATTTAAGTAATACACAACTAAAGGCATCAGAATTGTTAATTTGATAGGGTCCCATGGATCAAAGGAAATTGTGTCATATGTAAACCACAGTTTACCATCAATATCTCACAAACATCTTGTAGTTTACTTTATTACTGGCATCAAAAGCAACAAAAAGAAAAAACTACAACAGAGCGTTGATTATCCAAAAGCTCGTTATGTGAAATGTTGATTAGCTGAAAGTCCTCAACTGTGATTAAACTAAAATTCAAGCACTGTGCCAAAACTATGCCTCCATGGACCAACCATTCCACTTGCCATATTTTAAAATTTTGTAGGATATTTTGAGACATATAAAATAAATTTATAGCTTTCTATTTTGTAGGACAAGTTATAGTTTTTGTATATGATTTATAGAAGTGTTTAAAACAGTGAAACTTTGCCAAATTTGTTAATATTTACAAGTAGGATGATTACACTTTAGTTTCACTTACTAGGTTATGTTATTTTGATGACAACTGCCTGTACAGTTTGTTCACCAGCTTAAGGTCCCTGACAGGAATGCAGCCAGCCAATACATAACAGTTCCCAATAAACAGTGATATTGTGAGTAGCAGTTCTGCTTCTAATCATGCTTACGATAATGTTGCCAAACTAGGAATGCATGTTCATGCCAGATTAAAGCAAAGAAATCACTCAAGATAGCACAATTTAAATGTTATTTAAATGTTAATTTAAATGTTCATGCAACATATTTAGTTTGTAAAGCATAAACAATGTTTTCAACTTCTCCGTCTCTTTCCCATTGATCATTTTCTGCCTTTTCTATATTTTTAAAAAACACTGCCAGTCTGTTTCAGTCTCAAGTGATATATCCTTGAGTGTTATATCGTGCAATTCCTGTAAGAATAAGTTAGCTGTTGCATTTCTTTAAGTATTCATTTTACTTTGGCCCCAACTAGTTCTATGGGACTGGAACACACATGTACAGAGACAAGTAAACCACGGTGTGGCCCAATAAAACCAAAATAACCAATAATAATTTTATAACAATTGAGGAAGAATTCAGTCTAACAACTTCTCAGTCCCTCCTGCAGGTTCAAAGAATGAAGCACATATTAAAATTTCGCTCAGTTAATAGTATAGTAATTGTTCCTGCAAGTACAGGTAATGAAAGTAATAGAAGAAGGGCAGTAATACCTTTAAGAGCCTCTTTAGGTTTGTTTGATTCAGGCATCCTGTAAAGATCTGTTTTACACATACAACTATCATTTTGAACTCCTTTGTTCTACAACCACAACATCACAGCACTCCTAGGTGGAGGATTATCTGCTTCTACATTACTTTTACCATTGCTTCCGACACAAAGGTTTTACAACTGAAATTAAGAGAAACTAGCAGCGAGTAAACATAGTGCAACTAATATTGGAGGTAAGTTGGCAACATGACCAGCAGAACGATTACGCAGATGTTTATGAAACTAAGGTTAGGTACAGTACATAACCTGCCTCTCATTCCCCTTAGACCAGAAGGTGCTAAACAGACAGTAGACATACAGCAGATAATGGCTGTCAAAATAATTGTCCAAAGTAACATAACCTAGTAACCTACTCAGGTTATTGTGTCTTATTACTCCTTCAACCCCTCCAAATGCTAGGTATCTCAGTTATTTTCCTTTAATGCTCGGTTATCCAGAAAATCAGTTATCAAACACCCCAATCCCCAATTTTTTTGATAATCAACACACTACTGCATTTACTTTCAATATCTAGCTAACAAATGCCACCATTTTGTTCTCACACTGCTTTAGACTTCTCTACAATGTGGCCACTTATCAGGAGCTAAATTACTATTTTTAACAACAGCTACCACTTCCATTATTTTTAAAGTACACTTTGCTTGAGAACTTTTGGAATAGGTACTGAAGCCTCTGTTAATGTAAAACGTTCTCAAACTATCTACAAATATATATCCAGGACACATCATAGATGTTTGTTTCATAAATTATTCAAATTTTGCAAAATGTAACATAGATGATGGCCAATGGACCAAATGGTTATCTGAGTGATGGGTAATTGAGGTTTTACAGAACTACAATCTGTAATCAATGACAAATATGTTAATAACCATGTGTCATACAGGCCGTAATTTCATTGACCATTTATATAAATGTGTGTGCAATAGTCCAGAAATATTGAATTATAGTGATAATATGAAATATTTAAGATGAATGGGGATACAACAGATGCAGATTTTGTAAGTTTGTGAATTCTCCAATAAGTTTATGGTTTAAAATTATCTAATATTAGTGGCACTAACCGTAACAAGAACTACAGAATATAACGAGCAGATAAGTGTTTATCATTTTGCTAACTCATTTAGAATGGCATTAGTATTTGTCATATATATATATATATATATATATATATATATATATGTAAGTAGTTCACTGCTTGTGTATTGTTAAGGATAGACTGAGGTGGAAAACGGTTAGTAAAAATATCAAATTTTAACCTTTTTTGTGAAGAATTAGTACTATAGAGTATGATATAATAGTCTCAGAAAGTTGGGTGGCCTTTCTTGGCTCTGATATAATACTCTTTCCATTTGCTTTCTCTACTTTTACATTTCAGACATATTATAAACTTCAATATCTAAACTTTTTTTTAAATACCTACTGAATTACATATACTAAATGTTTTATTTAGTTAAAGAGAGAGAGAAAAAAGGAATAGTGCAAAAATAGGGGTAGATTCTGCTTTTTTTTATTTACGTGAATTATATGTGAAGCATAAAAAATTTTATATTCACTATTTTTGGGATATATTTCCTTTCTTGTAAGAAAATATTTTTAAAAAATTTGTGAGTTCTCAAGTATTAAAATATTACTTATAGGAGTAGAGATACTTAAATCTTGCAAATAGATTTAATATATAAAAATATTATGCATAGATCTCAGCAGGAACTAGTAGAGAGGTTTTGATTGATTTCATGAGCAAGTACGTCAAATTTCAGCATTCTGTCTGCAGGATTATAGGAAATGTTATTTCCACCGAGTGCCAATTTAAAGTGCTGTCTTATTTGGTGAATTTCAGAGAGAATCTTGTTTGGAGTTTGATGTCTTGACAAGGCTGCTTCCAATGTGTTTAATACATTGTAAAGACAAATGTTGGGTAAGCCTTGGCTCTGTGCACCTTGGGCTTACTTTGAGCACAATATTAACCCCTTCACAATCACAAGACCTTTTTACAACCTTGTGGGCAAATTCAAAGTGTCACAGATTTTCACCATGGACATGACCAAATATTCATTATAAGGTTACAGATTGAATTGTATACAGTCCTATGATAGACTGGAGCTATCTATGTGTCTATCATATGATCATGGTCCTCCTTCACTGGGCTGTAACAAAATGTATAGCACCACTAGTGACCTCTAGTAAATGGTATACAGTGCTATGATAGACCAGAGCTTATCTGTGTGTCTATCCTTGAAAACAATCATGGTCCCTCTCCACTGGCTGCAACAAAACACATTAATGCAGATAAAATTTGATTGCACCGGCAGTAAATGTGTTTGAACAACTTGAATTGTAAAATGAATTCTCTCATGTAAGTTGTTTATCTTATTAATATATTATGCCTAGTGGATATAAGTTTCCCTTTTTTGTGACAGTTTCTGCTTATAAATCTGATATGACGTGTAAAATGTGGACTAGAAATCTGGCAGCAAAAGAAGCAATGTTCTTTGCTTTAATATGTGTTGATGGGAAACAGTAAGAAGCCATGTCTTCAAAAATTCTTATAAAACAATTGCTGCAGAAGTTTAAACAGCTGACTGAAGGGGTTAAGTTATAGCTGTTGCAAAGTTTAATGGTTGCTTGCTCAACCAAAATCCAATCATAGCCTTGCAGTATTGTGTAGTTAAACAGCCAGTGATATATCATTTGTGACCACAAAATTGATTTGTACAACAGAAGAGTAATAGTCAACTATCAGCCGTTTTTAAATTTTGCAGCTACCATAATAACTATTTTAATGGGAATCTCTCAAGTTAGTCATGAAAGTTGCAGTGAATTGCTCAGTATTAGAGATAATGAACTATATAGGTGCTTTCTGAGAATAAATTTAAATCCTCATTTCACTTTTAATAAACATTTGAAAACAATTAAATGCATTTTAGCAACAACTAAAACAGGATAAATATCTAAACAGATTTTAAAACAAAAGAAATAATCAGTACCACCGATATATTATTTTGTTTATTAAACTTGTTCTATGATAATGGTTTTAGATACTGCTCCACTCAAAATTGAACATAGATATAATAGAAATCATCTTATTTTATACTTACACATTTAAGTATTTGCTTTTGTAATTACAATAGGCAGTACTCTGCTGCCTCAAAATTGCTTGCTTCAAGCTCCTTTATTTTATTTAAGTTTTAAAGTATATTTTATATATGATATCTTATTTTCTTTTAGCTTTGTATTCTGTTCTGGCAAAGGTGTGCACAGAAATGGTGAAAAAAGAATGCCAATTTGAAGTGTGAATTGATGTTGTTTCCTGGTGATTTAACAGATTGGTATCATCACCAGCCATTCCTACAGGTGCCAAAATCACTGATTAACAAAAGAACTACACTTTGGTAATATATCACCATGCACTGTTATGTTTTGTACACCTGATGAACTGATGCTACGTTGTCATAGGATATATTACAAGAGAATTTCTAAGATAAGTAATTTTAAGAAGATTCCCAACCACAGGCACTGTGCTTCATTGTAAATACTTTACTGAGTGTTTCAACTGATATTTGTGGTACACTCCGATATCTTAAATAAAATGTTATAATAACATAAGTAGGAAGGTAAAAGGTGAACAAAACATTTGATGATGCAGTAGGTTAAGAAGTAAGAGTTGAGAATGGTTGATGTTGGAAGTATTGGCGTACATAACCTAACATTACACATGGGCCTCGTTCATCTGGCCCCCATTAATCTGAATTTCAGCTCTATGTGAATTGATTTTTGTTTTGTTTTATTAGTTTTTTACAACAAAAGTATGTGCATATGTATGAATATACAGTAGAGCCTCAATTATCTGAGGTAAGGAGGACTGACAGTACCTCGGATAGTCAAAAACTCGGATAACACAGACTCTGTCAAAAATCAAGAGGGAAACGTATGGTAAACTGGTGAAATGAATGAAAATATAGCTAAAGATGTGAAAAAAGGCAAATCAAATCAAATGAAAAATTGATGTACATACAAATAAAAGTAAAATAAAAATACAAAATGAAAAACAGACCAACGGTACATATGTAAAAGTTTCAGTAAAAAAAGAAAGAAAGATTATTTCTTCAAGAAGTCCGGAAGTACTTTCTGTTTAATGGGACTCGCTCACTTGTTTGCTGCCATTTCACACAATAGTCATAACAGTAGAAGAACGTTGAAGTTGCCTCTGAATGTTGTTCTAGATACTTGATGGTGTTTTCTATCACTTTGCATCCTTCACTGTGACTAATTTTCTCATTCTCTATTTCAATATCTCATATTTTCCCTTCCTTCAGCCTCTACATTCATTGCCTCTACTATCATCTCATCAATCACTTTCAATTGTTTGTGTTGACCCACTCGGCTACATCTGACAACCTCCCATCCATACATTCCTTTGTATTCCATTTATATTTTTACACTACATACTTTGTGTGGCACACTTTGTAACATGGGACCTTGGTTAACCCAGAAGTTGGTTAGTCGAGGCTTGGATAACTGCGGCTCTACTGTGTATGGTTGTTATGTTGGTATCACAGGTAGTGTAAAGATAGCTGTTGTCCCCACTGTTTCAGCTAACAAAGAGTAGCATTACTATCGTCAGTGTCACAGAGTGTCAAAACTAAAATGTGTGAGATTATGTTTCATCAGTTTTCATGACAGTCCTGATAGCGATCATAAATGTCTCACCCATACAGTTTTCAATTTTCTGCTTTTGCTGTAATCCAAAGTTCCCTATGGTATGTTAAAGTTTATATATTCATTTAATGGTTTTATTTCTGGATTATCCAGAGTTTTGTTAATCTGTATTACTTCCAGTCCCACCTAGCCCAGGTAAATGAGGTAAAGACAAGGTGTCTAGCACATCAAAGTATGAATTAATTAGTATTTTATTGCTACTAAGATACCCGCATAAAGCTCTTTGCAGATAACATTATTGTAAGCAAATTTAAATCACCATTCCACTTATATCATTTGGTGGCTGATACAGAACTTACTTTTGGTATCTTTTCATAGTCAGTCATCAAATTAAGGAAGTCCTCCACTGAAAATGCCAAATTCCAAAGTTTTCAATTAATGTTGTGGCCTTAACTGTTGAATATGGCAGCAGAATTTAAACTTTGGTTCAATACATTTTAAATTTTCACAATATTAATCTCAAGAGTATATTAGAAAAAGCCTTCTATGATGGATAATTTGAAAATTTTAAGTATAAAAAATCTATTTCTAAACATCCCTTCTTCAAATCTATGGATTTAGCTATTCCTTTTACTTTTCCATAAAAAAGATTATAAAAGATGTGATTTATCTTATAAACAAAGTATACAAACACATTTCAATTACTTATTTAACTACTTCCCCTATGAGGAGGCTGCCTCAAGGACAAAATATACAAAAACAAAATTAATGTAGGATGAACATATACCAAGGTAGAACAAAGCAAGTAATAAGTCAAAGAGAATAACAAATTTACTAACAATAATAGTTCAAAGAAGGTCAAAATGAATATATGTAAATATAAGGTAATTAAATTATAATATAAAAAAATACAACAAGAAAGGCGGGAAACATCCTAAGGCTTATATGAGGGTTGTCTGTAAAATAAGATTCTCAAGTTTTTTTTCCACAATGAAAAACATATTTATTGACATTGGATAATACATTTTTGGACAGCTTAGACTTCTTCCTATTTTTTGACATAATTGCTGTTCTTATCAACGCATTTTTGCATGCGATGTACTATCTCTTGTATGCGTGCATCGTAGAACTCTCCTGCTGTGTGGCAAAAATAGCTTAAAACAGTTTCTTTCAGTTCTTCTCTGGTTCTGAAATGCGTCCCACCCGGGTGTTTCTTCAAGTCAGGGAAGAGATGATAGTCACTTGGGGCTAGATCCAGGCTGTAAGGAGGGTGTGTGACATTGTCCCATCCAAATTTGTTGATGACATTGGTTGTCACATGGGCAATGTGCAAACGAGCGATGTCCTGATGGAAATGCATTCCCTTTGTGAGCATACCTCCACCCACCTTGGTATACCCTAAATGATCGGTCAAAATTTTGTGAATGTAGGTCTTGCTACATCATGCTGACATCAGGGATCATCTCACAGATCTCCCGAGCCATCACCCTTCAATCTTTCAGCATTGCTCCTTCTACTTTCACGATTGTTTCTTTCGAAACCGATGGCCGTCCAGAACACTGGTCATCCTGGACGTCTGTATGTCCATCTTTGAATTCACTGCACCATTTGTGCACGTTTTGTATGCTCATGCACTGCTCTCTGTACACTCCACACAGTTGGGAATGAATGTCCACCGATGCAGTCTTTTTGCACACGAAACATGCATCACAAAGCGTAATTTGCACCTGGCGCGAGAAGCGAGTGGAAGCTTCATTTCTAACAGCCGCCAAGCCAAGACTGAGCATTCCGACAGCTCTCAGGGTAGAGTACAAGGAGAGGGAGAACCAAGCTACATGCCAATGTTGCTGGATCCCCTGTAATAGTGTTCCTCACGACTGCAGTTCCTTGGGAAGCTTATTTTACGGACAATCCTCATATAAATGATTTCTTAAAATAGCTAGGACGATAATGTGGTATAGCTATCTCTTGTCCAGCCCTAGGGAAGTCCACAGCTGGACTAGGTGTTTCGAAATTGTGTCTCGAGTGCCAGTCATTATTCCATGCACAAAGAAGTAGCTGAGCTGGTATTTTTCCATGTACAGTACTGTGGGTTCATATATAGTCTGTTTTTCATTGTTCACTTCATTTTGCTTGGCCAGCGTGTGTCTCAAAGCGTATAGTCGCTTTATACAGATATAACCAAGGAACCATTTAAATATGGAGAAAGAAAGCATTCATAGGTTTGTTTCTTGAACTAGCTTATGCCAGAAATTTCAAACTGTTGGGATGAAAACTCCATTATGTAGAACTTTAA
This sequence comes from Tenodera sinensis, assembly GCA_030765045.1. Taxonomy (NCBI): domain Eukaryota; kingdom Metazoa; phylum Arthropoda; class Insecta; order Mantodea; family Mantidae; genus Tenodera; species Tenodera sinensis. The sequence continues at coordinate 365,915,821 of CM060964.1, read as the reverse complement.
CCATAGTGAAAAATGTCAAAAGAAAGGTTTGCCAGAAAAGTAGATTTAAATTGAAAAATCCCCATCAACTTCAATTATGTTATTATACCAATATATTATGAATCTAAAGGTTTATAGAATTTGTTTTTAAATGATTAAGGTTATCTTTTTAATATTTTGTCAACATTTCAGTGGGGCACACCCTTAAAGATACCACCTGGGGCATGTATCCAGTCCACCAACAACCTCATAATAAGTTTCTTATTTATTCCCATAACCCTATTACTAAACAGAATATTTCTGTCAAACTAAGTATCCATAGCTTTCTTACTGTGCCTGTGTTATTTAAAATGTATAACTTTTAAGATGAAAGGTATTGCATCTTTATACTCTGCATAAAAATTATAGTTTCTTGGCACATACACCCTCGTTGCCTACAATTTGAACAGTGGTTTTGAAATTATATGAGGTTCATGATTTTCTCACTTCCGATTTTTTACAGACATTGCTCCCCTTGATTACTTGGACCTGTAGATTGAAATCATTAACTTTGACTTGCCCTTGAAATTCTGTACCAAATTTGAAGAATGGGGGTCTAAAGGTTTTAATCTTTAACTAATTTTAATCAATTTATAGAAAAAGTCAATTCCATCTGATATTCTGTGCACAAATGCCTCTCAGTTGCTAATAAACACAACTTGTTGAAGGTTTCTGTACACCATGAATAGCTTTTTCTTTAAAACTTTTACAAATTTTCCTGTTTATTGCTTTGTTAACATAAAAATACCAACCATTACATTTCATTGCATCCAAATGTGTAAAAACCATATTGCAACTATTAATTCTTGTACTTTCTACAATGCTGTCCAAAATTATAACATTTTTGGTACTAAGTTTTATGCAAGAAGCATTTTATAGAAAAAATTGAAAGGTACTAAAAATTCATCCAAGGCTTTTAAAAATGTTGAACATGTGAAGTTGCACCTTTTCTTGATATAAGAAGAATGGAGCTCTTTAACCCTTACTGGTCGCATGTTGACACTGTCGACAAGGCTGGCCAGCCGCTCTGGTCGTATGTCGACATTTGATCGAAAATGCTATCTTGGGCTTCAACTGATGTTTTTTCAGTTGACTGCGAATATTTAGTTCAGAGGGCAGCACCAACTAGTAGAATAAATCAGTATGTCTGATTGTGCCATCTGGTGAGGAAATATCCATTGATGGGTTTCTAGTGTAGGTCCTTAGTGCATGAATCTTTCCCTTCGGAATTGCACCCGGCAAAAACTTTACCAGTGCATACAACTGCTAAGGGTTAAATGCAGAAAAATATCTGCAAATTTTAGTCCAAATTTGTCATAAATCAGCCTAGGATACTTGTTTGAAATAAATTGTATTGTAAATTAAGATAGTATTGCATAAAACACCTATATGTTACATTTTCAGAGAGTTATTTCATTCCTAGATAAAAGTATAAATGTATTTAGGAACAAACTACATTCACTATAGTGATAACGATAATATGGAACTATTGATGGCATCTGAATTAATGGGAAACAAAACACCGCTGCCATGAGTGTAGGAATACACAAATAAGTTCAAGACAGTGATGAGTATATAAGATACTGTATATCTAAATGAAAACCTGTATTTAAATGAAGCCATTTCAGTATAATCATTAAAAGAGGGTATCTAGATGTTATTTTACTAGCACATATTTTTGCATTGTGTACAATAATAGCCAAAAGTGTTGAATATCAAATGGAAACAGGGTACAGTATTTATCTTTAGAAATGATGGAGCAGTCCCTTGGTTGGGAAATGTAAAAGTCAATTTACTTTATAAATAATAGCATTGTTAATCATTATTGTTTTACTGTAGCTGTATTTATTTTTAGCTTTATCATAAGTCGTCTATGTATGTTTGTGCTTGGCTGCTTGTGGATGTTCCTATAGAGATAAAAGACAAGTAAAAATGTACATAATCTGGGTTATAACGACGATTTCTCAAGAAGCCAAGCTTATTGGTGGCTGTGTCATCTCATAAATGTTATTATATAAATATAATTATATAACTTAATGTCAGATAAGTAGTGTTTGTTTATTTTTCCAGATATTTAAACGTGTAAAAAATGTTTGGTTTCTTTTTGTATGTTGGAGCAATGGAATGCAACAAACAGTTGTATAAAATGTGTTCATCATTGCCTTAAGGACTGTGTTCAGTAATAAAATTTTGACAGTTTTGAAAATATTGTCTTCCATTTGCAGCACCTGAAAGTCCTCCCTTCTCACCATCACCATTCAGATCCCGAATATCCCACTTTCATTTGTGTGTGATAGTCATGTGATGAAGGAAGATTTACACCACAACCACGCTCTGTACATCATTTTTACTTTCTCTACTGGTAAGTAGGAGAAGTATTGTATTCCACCCAAAAATTCGATGTCGAGATTTCACCGGAAATACATGTTTTGAGGCCTCCTGAATCCAAGAAAAGCATTTTTAGAAAAAGGTCTGTGTGTGTGTCTGTGTGTCTGTCAGTCTGTCAGTCTGTGGGCAGCATAACTCAAAAACGAAAAGTTGGTTAGAAACCAAAGTTGGTATTTAAGTTTAATGTCTTTCAAGGATGCGACACGAAGATTTTGAAGAAAATAGCCCCACCATAAACTACCCTTTACATGAAAATTTTTTTGAAAATTTTGATTTTCTTGAAAATGGCTCTAACGATTTTGATTAAAATGTCACATGTTTGAGATATTTTTATGACAAATGAAATGTATATCTTGAATTTTCTGGCTATAGCCCCTGTAGTCGTATTTACTCTGGACGAATTTTGCATAACTGGTAAACCGTTAGAGATAGAGAAAATCTTGCTGTACAAAAACTGTAGATCTTGCTAAAATACACAATTTATGTCTCAATAAAATTTCTTGTAGGATGAACCATTTCGGAGATATTCCTTGTTATGTATGGGAGTTTCAGAAAACAGAACTTTAGCGAAATGCAACAACGTTGTTCATTTTTTTATATGTTAATCATGCAAAGAGAACGGAATCTCAAAGGTCAAAAAGATTTGACTGTCGCACAAAGCCTGCTGTATTCTAATATCTCCCTTGCACCTACAAGGAAATAAGCAATAAGATAATTTGTACGAATGTTTATCTTAACTAACATGGAGATATAGGAATAAGAGTTTGTTAGAATGGTTAGTGCAAGAGTAGAGAAAGTGATGTGAGTGCAACACATCAGATTTTTCATAAACTTGTTACTTTTTCTACTAGTAAGGAGAGGAAGTATTGTACTCCACCCAAAAATTCAATGTTGAGATTTCACCAGAAATATATGTTTTGAGGCCCCCTGAATCCAAAAAAAAAGCAGTTTTAGAAAAAATGTGTGTGTGTGCGCGTGCGTACGTGCGTGTGTTACAATCACGTGTTACGAAAAATGCCAACTAAAATAAAAATGGTGAAATATTCACTTTATCTCGTGCTACTAAATGGGATGTATTCCATAGGCACTTCACTAACACTTATCCATTATTAATAGTATATTAATTGGATATCCATGCTGATGTATGTGATATCTTAAGATGACACTTTCTATGCATCCATCACCTTCTACTTCCCAGTTGAGACAATAGACAAAGATGCTCACCAACCGATAGCGTACCCACACTTAGGGAAAATTCAAACTGTAACGTCTCAAAAAGCTAACTTCAAACCCCACCATTTCCTTCATTTCTCATATCTATTTAATTTAATTATATTATCATAATTTATTTGCTATCTTCAATTGACTACAATTGTTATTTTTATTAATAAAGGTTTTGTTCACGTTAGTATAAATTGCGTCTTATAAAAAAATATGACTGCGAGTCATGTGGTGATCTCTAGGCACCATCGTTGTCAAATGAATTTCTATTAAATAAATTTCTGCATCAACATTTTTCATGTGCTTTAGACGCATGGCTTTCAAACATCGGACACAGTGTGATTTAACTTTTATGTCTTTACTCATCTAATACCTCTTACAGAAGTTTCCGCATTCTTTCTTATTCTAATTTGTAAAGATTCCATTGCTGAATTAACCACACAGTGATTGTTGTTGTTGTAGTGTTTAACGCCCGCTTTTACTACTATGGCACCACAGGCGGTGACACTGATGATACATGGAATGAAGATGGAGCACCGGTGGAATGAGATGGCGGGGGAAACCGGAGCACCCGGAGAAAACCCGCCCTGACGCCGCTTCGTCCACCACGAATACCACATGCGGGTCCCTGGGATCGAACCCAGGCCGCCTAGGTGGTAGGCGAGCGCGCTAACCGCTCGGCCACTGCGCCGCCACCACACAGTGAGAACAGACAAGGAATACAACTGTAAGCTTTCTCAGTGCACAATAATGTAAAGAGCTGCGTGGGGTGTTGACAACACCCCAAGGCATATTGTTGCATATTTTCTTGGAACTCGGGCCTCCATTATTGATTCTACTATTACTCGAGACTTGCATATTACTTCCTAGAAATGTACCAGAGGTCATGAACGTACACTCCTATCTATTATGTAATAATACATCAATAAGAATGTCTGGAATGTTCTGAATAACCTGCACCACCATTAAAGCATTAAAAGCGATAGTCCCATGTTAATAGGCATGCAAAAGAACTCTTAACCCCTAGCGCTAGAACCCAGGAAGGGCCTTGGCTTGCTGCCCAGCTGCTACGTCCCCCACCTCTGCCCACTACAGGCGTGATTGGTGAGGTGCAGTATTGGAGGATGGGATGCTGTCAGCGTCCTGAGCCCTCCTGGCCAGTTATGCGGCCCTTGTGACCTGGGGCCACTACTTATCCATCAAGTAGCCCCTGGGGGACCTAAAGAGACTGAGTGCACCCAGCGGAAAAAGAATCCCCATGCTGGTACCAGGGATCGAACCTGGGTCCTCCGTGCCAGAGGCAAGCATGCTACCAACTGCGCTACGGAGGTGGTCAAAAAAGAACTCTTGTGAGACAAAGTCCTGTCACGCTGGTGGCACTGATTGATCCTGGCAACTGACAGTATTGTTAAACAAAATATTTATTTTAGGTGTTGGTGACTGTGGGAATGCCTGTAGTGGAGCAGCTAAGTATGTGCTATCTCTTGCTTTGCAGCTGGATGTCAGCAAGCTCCTCAGAAGAAGGGATGAGCCATTTCTAAATGTGTATAACCAGCTTTATGCAGTCAATTGTTCAGCTTGCTAATATACACAATAATCTGAGAAAAGTGTAAATTACAGTATAATAACCTAATTTGTTTGCTGGTAATTTAATAAAAACTTAATAAGTCAATGTTAACCTTACATGAAACAGTTTCAGCACGTCTATCCCAATGATATTTAATACTAAATAATTCTCAGTAATATTCTATATACAAAGCATAATAAATGCTAATCGTACTTAATATGATATTTAGCAATTTTATTCCAATCTTTAATAATATTGAATTTGTGTTTCAAAAATAAATATTAACTCTTTCGTCTTATTTGTTATTCATTGCAAGAAAACAATGATGCAGAACCTTCATTTTTTCAATAATAACCATGATTGTGAGAAACCAGTTGTTCTTGCTGTAGAAGAATACAAATTTGATCTGTAGTTGTGGCATGTATGTATGTATACCCTCGAAGCAAGGCTAATTTTACCAAGACATAAAAACCCATAACTTTCAAAATACCTTTTCATGGTTATTTTAATTTAATTTTCCCACAAGACAGTTAAGTTGAATGATGTTTGAGAAGAGGGATACCATTACTTATTACTCAGTGATGACTTGTCACTAAAGACATAACCTAAAAAACGATCACAGTTCAGTTATTATATCTTGAAGACCTTAAGTTCCTTATTTCAAAATGTTTAACTCTGTTTTCTCTACAATTCTTCCAGTTATGTCCATTGAATTTTGGGACATTCTGTAGATTAGATAGTGATTTGAAGCCTGCTCTGCATTGGTTGATTTCACAGGATTGCAGCCAAGTGAGTTAAGTTTCCCTAACCATTCTCCAAGGCAGAGTATTGGAATTTAGAGAGTAAATCGCTTCATCATGGAACCATACCTCATTTTCTGCAATCAGTAAACTATGATAGATGATTAATAAATATCATACATGCTTCAATAGGCACAGTATCAATTAGAGAAAAATTTGTGACTCTGCATGTGCAATTATGTTCTTGGGAAGCCTTAAATGATTTTGATACATAATTCTTTCACCACTGAAAAGCACTGTTCTTTCCAAAGCTATGAGACAGCTTCCAATTTAATACCTAAAACAAAGAAGGTATTTACAGGTCTGCATATTAAAAATTGAAAGGAACATGTTCGAAGTCACAACAGGGACACAAAGATAGCTTTGACTCTATGTTGGGAATTCTATGGAGAAAATGTATTGGCTAATGGAGCTTTTGTTACTGTACAGAGGATGGGTGTAAAACAAAAGCTGTATATTCTATTGCAAACAATATATATATAAATGATAATTATGTCATAGCCAACCAAAATAATAAGCCCAACAATAGAGTTAACTACCCGTAATGGCACAGTGTCCATATACTGTTATTTTTTAACCTTTGTTCTTTCTGGAGATATATGAAGTGAAGTATCTGGAATGCTGAAACTTTTTAATAACCCTATATAAGTCAATTTTACTGTTTGTTTTATGAAGATGAATTGGAATTTGGATTGTTAAATATCACTAACAATGAGTAAAGAGTACCTGCACATTGAAAGAGGCATCATAAATTAATAATTCAATGCTGTAATCTGGATTTGTGTCTCGAATACAAGATTCCCTTGTGGTCTATCAGGAAAATGCAAATCAGTTGAATTTAAAGTTGTGTCAGCATGTTGCCATGGGAACTCAGTGATTAAGGCCAGCCATGTGTAGAGCGGAAGATATGTGGTTTAAATCCCAATGAATTTTTAATTTCTGATTCTACCTTTCGAAGTTTGTGTGTGTTAGAACGATCAATTATCACTGATTGGCCTGATAGGTATATAGAAAATAACTGTATATGATTCAAGGACGACTTTTCCCCATCCTCAGCAGGTGTTCAACTGATTCCTGGTACGAATGGCGATTTTAACTGTAGCAATGTTTACAGAGGTGACATCTGTTGGTGGAATGATGAACTTCCAATGGTTGATTGGGTGTCACAACTCAAAATTCATGTGATCTTTGTGTTTTAATATGTGTGTGCTTTTGCATATGTTTAATTCAGCTGGAAAGCTATAATCGCTCCACCCTTAGATCCCAAGTTGATGTAAACGCAAGCTATCAATAACTAACCTGCGGTTTGCACAAAACCAAAGTACACCACAAAATATAGTACCTTAAATATTGGCAATTATATGTGAGTTTTCAAGATGTATGATAACCCTGGTAATACTTGTATGTAATGCAATAGCAGCGCTGCTCCTAAAACTCTTGAGTAAATATCGTCCTGTTGCATCATAAACATGAGATATGAGTCCACATGGCATTTGTTTGTGTTAATCGCAGCTGATACGAACACTAGGTCATCGCAGAGGAATACAAGGTGTGGATCTAAGGCTGGATGGAGTATAGTGGCTTTTATTAAAGTGATTTTTGGTGCTATCTCTTCATTGGTAGACCAGAAATACTAGGACACTACAGATTTATCAATTTGTTTATATCTTATAGCTCTCATGTGGTCCTTTAGTTTGGTGTTAGTTTCTTTTTGTTTGTCCAATGTATAGGTTGACCCATAAAGAACACAAGATTCAATTTAGTAATAAAACACAATTTATTTACAAATTGCTAATTGTACTATGTCAATATGAATCACAAAGACTGCAGTGAAACATGAAACAAAATATCAGACAAATGTCTTCCACATGTTCGTCTGCACTCATCCACTCTGTGAACACAAAATTTTCAATGACTAGAGCAAAGTTCTGCTTGAATTTGACCCATGACACATCTAATTTCTGCCTTGATTTGGAGGATGGGTCATGGATTGCTTACATAAATACAAGATTTGACATAACCCCCCCCCCCCAAAAAAAAAAAAAATGCCACATGGTGTCAAATCGTGTTTTGTGAGTACCCAATCGGCAAAAGTTTGACACTTCAAATGGTCCATCGGCTTCAGTTCTTGCGTTAGTTGGATCTTAAAAGGATGCAAATGCAGACCTTCTGTTAAAATTTGCTGCAAACTGCTTCTTGGAATGGCTAACTGTTGAAAAAGGTGATGAATCAACTTCATTGCACTCGTAGCAACATGTTCTCTACCGATTGACGAGAATGTGAACATCCTGGTGGTTTGATGTTCACCATTGATCCTGTATCTTCAAATTTCTTTATATCAGTCTCTGCACTGTTGTCTACCAAAAATTACGCAATGTCTTTGAATGTTCTCTACCGTACTTGAAATGTACTTTCAAAATTTGAATGTGTTGATCCTTCCACTCTATTTTAGCTGATAATCTGCACAAATGACAATTGACAGTGACATTCGGTAATTGCAATATAAACAGATGACAGTCACTTACATTTCAGGTCTGGCAAACTAACAAACTGGAAGGGGCACTCAATTTAAAGATTGCATTCTTTATGAGACACCCATTTTATATGGTTGCAATTAGAGCAGTATGTTCTACAAATGCCTGACGTCATATTGATGTATATGATGAACTTCTTGTATATATACTATATACTATAGTCAATTTTTCTTTTCTGTATAAAGTAGTTTCTGTATGCTGTATTTGTTTTTTTGGGGGGGAACCAAGGTTACATTATATTTCTTGAAGATTTTGTTGAATATATGATGTACACCTGGAAGGCATCCCTTAATGATCACATTTCAAGAAGTGGTAAAACTGTCCCTAAACTGTCTTCCATTTCTAATGACATGAATACAAAAGAGAGGGTCCTCTCAATATACTCTTAGAAAAAGAATCTGCTGTTGCCAAGTCAGTTACAGTTATACGTTCAGAGTGCTGTTAAAGATTCTGCTTGATGAGTTACATCTCAGACCGACCAAAGTAAAAGATGTGACCACACCATCCACGTGACCAGTTGGCACTGTTAAAGGCAGCAGAATGAGGAAGGCTGTTAAGGCATGGGCGACTTGTACAGTGGCTTATTTGTGACTCCTGGCCAACTGCTTCACCTCCTGCTGCAGCCGGCCAAGTTGAATATTCACAGATCCTGAACTCAAGCACACAGCATGCCATTAATTGAAGCACATAGATTTATATGCATACAATAATGACATATGTTTATCACAGAAGGTGTTGCATATGATGTCCTTGTGCATCTCACACATTTTAAGACAATTTCCATTAACATGCATTAATTCATCTTCTGAAATTGTAGTAATTTCTCTTCTGATATTGCCTTTCAGTTCTTCCAACATATGCGGGTTGTTCCGATACACTTTATTTTTTAAGTTTCCCCATAAATAAAAGTTGCATACTAAAAGGCCTGGGGATCACAATGACCATAGTCCTTTACTGATGACTAGGGCTCGGAAGTTCATGCCCTAAAAAACCACTGAAATATGCATGCAAATAATATGCTCTTAAAAACTTGAAAATATGCCAAGAAATATGCACTGTTTAACTAAAACAATTAATGTCCCTTTGCAGTAGACAAGATGAGTTAATGTAAACAATAAAGTTACCTTATTCCTTAGAGGTTGAAGCAGAAGTGGTCCCGCTGCTAGTATTAACTGCTAAATTGCAGTTCACAACCAACACTTTGCACAAATTTTCAACTGTAAAACGTTGTCTGTTGTCTCGCAAAACACTTTTGTAACATGAAAAACATCTCTCCACATCAAAAGATGTTATCAGGGCATGTTGTTGAGTACACTTGGCAAGAAAGTTTTTAAATGTCGGATTATTAATTTTGAACAAGGTAACATCAGCAGTTAAAAATGCTTGGCACAAGTCAGGAAAATTCAGTAACCCTACTTCCTGAACACTCTACTAGCTGTTTTTGAATAGGTTCTTTGTTTGCAAGCTTTCTGATTAAATCCTCCTTATGTTTTGCTGTGCTTATGTGCTGAACTATTTGAAACCTTTTCTCACTCCCTACATTTTTCTCACACACTCCACAAAACAGTACCCTATTGTCTGTAGATATTAAATCACCAGAAAACTCTTTCTATAAATTAATTAATCTAGCACTCGAAGTTGGTTTTATTTTCGGCATTTGAAGAGCTTTTTAACATTTTATACACCTAATTTAATTTGGTGGGAACCAGTTCACAACACTGTTACGTTTGAAGACCACGACACAATTAATGGTGGGCAGGCAAGCGTTGCTTTAATCGTGCTGCTCAAAACGTTGACCTGCACTTTATCTTTATTAATATAAACCTCTCAGATAACGCACTGATTATTCTCTACGCACATGCATATAATGATGGGATGGAAACAGGAGATTCACTGCATGACAACATGACTCAGCATTAGTTCTCGCTACTTCGTAAGTTGCATCATCATGCGCAATACTACCAATATGAAAAATATTATTCAGATGAAAAAAAATAATAAAAAACCATAAAAATCATTAAAATATGCAATATAGCGGCTATAACATTGAAATATTATGCATTTATCAAAATCAAGAAAATATGCAGTTATATGCACCATAAAGTCATGCCCAAATAACTGAAAATACCATAATTTGTGCACATAATGTTGTTAGCTAATGCTGGATTTCTGACAATGAAGTCATTAATCCTCTTGCTCTCCAATATTTTTCACTGATGGATGAGGCACTAGAAGCGGCCGGACATATTTGTAGGTGGTCTCGATTCATTTCCTCTTGCAGATCACATAGAGGACAGAGTGGTGAAGAATATAATCCAATTCTGTTTAAATGTTTTGCCAGACAATCATGTCCTGTAATCAACCTGAAGGTTGCAACTGCTGTTTTTCGAGGATACTCAGGAATTACTGTTTGAATGTTTGGTAGTTCCCATCTTTTATTCTTTGATTTTTCATAGTAATATTTTGCAATAATTTTTTGAATTCAGAGTTGACTAATCTTTTAGCTGCATAAAATGGTAGATTAATATAGATTTTTGTACACTGCTGGTACCCTTTTTTGCAAGAAAATCAGCTTTGCCATTACCACTCAGTCCACAGTGAGCTGGTATCCATTGGAAGACTAGTTGTTTTTGAAGTGGGTAAGGGTTTTCCAACATTCTATAATTGTTTGCTTTATTGGTGACAACTTGGAAGTAATTGCTATAATTGCTGCCCTGGAATTTGAGAGAATAACTGCTTGCTGAAAATGTGAAATTTTTAGTAAGCGTAGGTGTTCGTAATTTTAAAAGAGTCTTCTGGGCTGATTTGCCGTGGTCCGTTGGAGTAACTTGGTCCAGACGTTTCGTCCACTACTGTGGTGGACATCATCGGTGGCGTGGTCGAAGTCTTCTTGGTGAAGGTACAGTTGCGTCTGAGGCGTTGACTGTCTGGGAAGCAGTATTTATACACAGAGGGTCTTCTCTGATTGGCTCGGGGCTCGCTGAGGCAGTGTGGTTGGTGGGAGGGGCCTAGCTGCATCTCGGGCGCTACTAGATTCTGACTATGTGTACCCTATAAGAAACTTGACAAGCAAGCTTTAGGGTACACAAAGGCGCTTTCCCGGATCTACGACCAACCGATACAGGTAGCGGGTAGTCGAACAAGGCATCAGCCATCTACCTTAGGGTAGATACTGCTCAGCTTTGAAAAAAGGTGTCTGGTCCTCTGTTTCAGCACGCTGCTAAGCCCCTGCTACCTGCAGGTGAGAGCACACGAGGTGTGTCTTAGCGTAATACTGCACCTAAGGGTACCGTATTGTACCTGATTCCCATCCATCATGGCTTCCCTTCCCTCTTCTCCTGGCAAGACCCGTAAGGGTCCTGCCAGGCAGCCTGCAACAGCCGTTGCCAGCACCTCCACTGGTGCAGTTAAGAAGACCTCTGCTGAGGCACAGAAGCACTATGCCACTCAAAGCGTAAGCAGAAGAGGCAAGTGCCGCAAAATTGAGAAACCCAACCATGCCACCAGCCAGGGCCTCCCATGTGTCAGTGTTCCATGGTGTGAAGGATTTGCCTCACAGCATTTGCCTCACCTTACACTGCACAAACTCCTTGCAATGTGCAGAGAGTTAACAAACTGGTTTCTGCTGAGATGCATCACAGTGACTGAATTATCACTCTGTGTTGGAATAGGGGAAGCAAATGTATGCAGAATACTGAAAGTGTGGGGGCCATATGTCAGTCAAAAAACAACAAAAAGTATCACAAAACTTGGACAACATTAAAACACACACCTTACAGTCCTGAGATGGTTCCATGTGACAATCATCTCTTTGGGAAACGGAAAGAATCTCTTCAAGGAACGAAGTCTGAAGATGAAGACGCCCTAGTGAACATTGCCAAACAGTGGCTCTAACATGCTGTTCCAGACATTTACCATGCGGGTATACAGGCACTGGTTCAAAGATGGCGTAAGGCAGTTGAGAAGGTTGAGGATATGGAGAAATGAAAAGGATGCATCTTCCACTGTAAAATGTTCAAAGATGTAGAATGAAAACTGTATTTTTAAAAAAATAGTGCACACTTCTTTTGGAGTGACACTAGTAGCAAAACACCTTGCCAATTAAAGGACTATGAAGGGGAAAACGGGTTACCAATACTTAATTCTGAAGTTTTTTGAAAGAACCTTTTATTTAACATGAAATTTTGTTGTGTGCATAGTTTTGTCCGTTATATGTAATGCCAGTTTGCTTAAGCCATTGCTTTTTGGTTTTTATCACCACCACCAAATATTGTACCTAAAATAGATTCATTTGTGGACAGGCATATGTATTATATAGCTCGGGGGCTAGTTCTGTGCTGGTGAACTGGATGTGCAGTGGTTATCTGAACAGCTAGCGAGCCACAACTCTCGCACATGCGCAGTGAATACAGCTAGTTCAGTCTAGCGGAAGTAGTATTCCGAGTAACATGTCTACTGTAGTCGTCTGCTTATGCTATTTGAACTCACTGTGCACAGTTTCATTTCTATAATTTAACTTGGACAGGAGAGCGAAATCGCTCGATTTCCAGCAGACAGTAGCAAGGTGAGTCAGGCAGACTCTCCTCAGTGCGCTAGATAAGTGGGTCACTGGCAAAGAACTATTGTCCGTATTGTACCACACTATTCCCTCCAAGTTAATGCTGTGCATTTCTCTTAAAAACAAAGCCCTCACAGTTACAATATCTGATCTTTCTAATACCAGTTATTTATTTTTACTTTCTCTACTACGTATAGTAAAGTAGAGGAAGTATTGTAATCCACCCAAAACTTCAATGTAGCAATTTCACCGGAAATACATTTTTTGAGGCCCCCTGAATAAAAAAAAAAAAAAAAAAAAGCGTTTTTAGATAAAGGTTCGCATGTGTGTCTGTCAGTCTGTAGACAACAACTCAAAAACGAAAAATTGGTTAAAAACCAATGTTGGTATTTAAGCTTAATGTCTTTCAAGGATGTGACAAAGATTTTGAAGAAAATAGCCCCTTTACATGAAAAATTTTGATTTTCTTGAAAATGGCTCTAATGATTTTGATTAAAATGCTACATGTTTGAGATACTTTTATGACAATTAATGAAATGTATCAGGTGGAAGGGAAGTCATTACATTAATTTAAACCAGTGATAGATCTTGATATTTGGAACACATTTTGTATCTTACGTTTTTGCCTCTTACCATTTCCTACGGAGATGTTTTCTCGAAAAACAAGCTGACAACACTGCAGATTGTGTGGGTGTCACTTTCCCTAGTTCAGTACATAAACAAACACAGTAACGGTGCTTCTTGAGAACACAATCACTCTGCCTTGTCCTTCTGTGTTTACTGCACGAGTGTAGGCCAATCACAAGCATTAGCTCCCAAAACATTAAAGCAAAAGTGCCTGGCCTGTTTACATTCACAAACCAGCTCAATTCCCTGACCAACCTTAACACAACATTGTCAACTTACTACACGTGTGAAAAAGCTGCTCGGAGTACTCCTTCACATCTTTTAGGTGATTAATATTTCGAAATCCTGTGTGCTGTCACATAATTACTACCAAAGCTATGTCAGAAATAAGTTACTCTATGCATCTTACAAGTAACAAACTGTTATCTTTGTTCATTCTTGTGGAATTACACATCCAACTTGGATCAAAAACCATTTATTTTTTCAAAATTGACTGATCAAAGAACAAAATTCCATTAGACTTTTTTGTTTGTAATGCTTCTATGAAGCACATATTACAAGGAATATGACTTCCCTTCCACCCTGTATATCTTGAATTTTCTGGCTATAGCTCATGAAGTCCTACTTACTCTGGATGACTTTTGCATAACTGGTACACTAAGAGATAGACCAAATTTTACTATACAAAAAATGTAGATCTTGCTAAAACACACAATTTTTGTCTAAATAAATTTTTTTGTAGAGTGAACCATTTGGGAGATATTCCTTGTTATTTGTCTGAGTTTTGCAGAACTTGTACTTCTCTCAAATGGAACAGTTATTAATTTTATATACATTAACCGTGCAAAGAAGATGGAATTTGAAAGGTTTAAAAGGTTTCACTCGCTTAAAGTCTACTGTATTCCCATATTCCCCTTGTACCTACAAGGAAATACACAATAAGATAATTTCTGCAAGTGTTTATCTCAACTAACACGAAGATGATATAGGAATAAGAGTTTATAAGAATGGTTAGTACAAGAGTAGAGAAAGTCATGTGAGTGCAACACATCAAACCTTTTTTACTCTCTCTACTGGTAAGTAGGGGAAGTATTGTATTCCACCCAAAAATTTGATGTCGAGATTTCACCGGAAATACATGTTCTGAGGCCCCCTGAATCCAAAAAAAGCATTTTTAGAAAAAGGTCTGTGTGTGTGTGTCTGTGTCAGTCTGTGGACAGCATAACTCAAAAACGAAAAGTCGGTTAAAAACCAAAGTTGGTATTTAAGCTTAATGTCTTTCAAGGATGTGACATGAAGATTTTGAAGAAAATAGCCCCACCCTAAACTACCGTTCACATGGAAATTTATTTGAAAATTTTGATTTTCTTGAAAATGGCTCTAACGATTTTATTAAAATGTCATATGTTTGAGATATTTTTATGACAAATGAAATGTATATCGTGAATTTTCTGGCTATAGCCCCTGTAGTCGTATTTACTCTGGATGACTTCTGCATAACTGGTAAACCGTTAGAGACAGACCAAATCATACTATACAAAAAATGTAGATCTTGCTAAAATACACTATTTATTATTATTTATTTATGCCAACAAACTTACTGTTGGTGTTTTTAAACACACAAGCCGTGTGTGGGCAAAGTTTAAGAGGTAGAGACTGCCTTTGTGGTTTACCAGGAGAAATACGAACTAACTTGAGAATTTAATGCCATTCTGGCAGTTTGTCACAATAGCTCAGTGGTTAGAGCGTCCGCCCGGCAAGCGGAAGGTCTGTGGTTCAAATCCCAGTTGTGGCATTGAATTTTTAAGTTCCAATTCTACCTCTTACACTATTTATGTCTCAATAAATTTTCCTGTAGGGTGAACCATTTCGGAGATATTCCTTGTTATGTGGGTGAGTTTCGGAAAACTTAGAACTTTCGTGAAATGGATCATCGTTCATTTTTTTATATTAGTGTGCAAAGAGAACGGAATCTCAAAGCTTTAAAACATTTGACTATCGCACAAAGCCTACTGTATTCCAATATTCCCCTTGCACCTACAAGGAAATAAGCAATAAGATAATTTGTACAAATGTTTATTTTAACTAACACCAAGAAGATATAGGAATAAGAGTTTGTAAGAATGGTTAGTACAAGAGTAGAGAAAGTCATGTGAGTGCAACACATCAGACCTTTTTTTAGCTCAAATCCCAGATCCTGGAGGATTTTGTTCAAAGAGCTAAGGTTTCCCTCAAGTAGTTCTAACTCTTTAAGAGAAAAGAGAAGATTATAATTATGTGATATGATGCTCCTGTTGGGTATAATGGCCATAACGGTGGCTTCTTATGGCTTGTACCTAATTGAAAACTGTCTAGTTGCATGACTGGAGATGTTCTTGGTATCTCTTTCCCAGGAGTTAAATTCACAATAGACCTGGCTGTGGCTGATTCTGTTTTCAGATTCTAGAAACAGTCACCTCACTTACTTCAAGAGCACGTGCAGTCTGTTTCCTCACTTGGTTGAAAATAATAACAGGTCTCTTGTGAAGGAGCACACTCTACTCTTCTTGTTCGAAGAATTCCCTAAAAGAACAGACACATTCTCTAGCTTGGCTGTGGAATGTAACACCCCAACTGGAAGCTGATCTTTGTCTTACTGCATGAATCCTCAGTCTACCTCTACTTCCACCAAGTCTTGCTTCCACTACATATTTTAATATGAGTCAACAAAGTACGGTAATTTGGTTTGATTTAGTGTCAGATACATTTACAAGGAAATTGGGCAAATGCCCTATAAACAATAACTCGTCAGCATTTCAAAAAAATTATATATGTATACAAGTATAATAAAATTTCAAGTACAAAGTTTGTTAAGCTTCAGAACATAGATATAAAGTTTCATATATACAATACATTCTCAAAATAGAATATGTAAGGGTCAATTCATAATATTACTAGATCATCATTCATATATTCAGTCATTGAGTAATAGGCCTTGTCAATTAGTAAGTTTCTTATTGTTTTGTTAAAATATTCCAAGTTTTTTATTGATCTAATAGCGCTAGATAGTTTATTATAGACTTTTATCCCAGCAAGTAATGAACATTTTTCATATAATGTTAATCTGTGCATGAGTGGCTTCAGATTGTTTTAAGTTTTTGTTTCATGACTGTGATGTGTTTGTGCATTGTATAGTGTATCCAGGTTAGTATGTATACATTTAATTAGTTCATAGAGGTATTGTGAAGGGGGAGTTAGTATTTTTAGTTTTTTAAACAGATTTCTACACAAATCTTTAGGTTTGGCTCTTGTCATTATACAGATTATTCTTTTTTTGCTTTCAAAAATAGTTTCCCAACCAGAGGCATTTCCCCATAGTATGATCCTGTATGCCATTATGCTATGAAAATAACTGAAGTAGACTATTTTTCCTGTTCCGATGTTAATAAGTTCAGCTATGCAGTACATGTTAAAGCAAGCACTGTTTAGTTTTTTACCTATGTATTGAATGTGGTCGTACCATTTTAATGATTATTTAAAATAGTACCTACAATTTTAGATGTGTTAGCATGGTTAACTGAATGAATGAGACTATTATCACAACTTTGGTTTGAGTATTAAGTTGCATAATAAGTGTTTTATCGGTGTTGGGTTTCAGATCATTACAGTTAAACCATTTTTTGATGTGATCTATAGTTACCTTAGCATTATGTCCTAGTTCATTAACATTTTGCCCACTAAGTAAGATAGAAGTGTCATCTGCATACATGATTGTTTTACCAGTTACGCAATTTGGAAGGTCATTAGTGTATAATATATAGAATAGTGGACGCGGGACACTTCCTTGAGGTATGCCAGTTTTTATAATGTTCCAATTTGATTTAATGGAGCCAGTTTTGTTGTTTGAAATTACACTTTGTCTTTGGTAAACCATATGAGTTCCATATTTCTAATACCATAAAAGTTTAATTTGCTTAATAATATTTCACAATCGACAGTCAAGCGCTAAAGAGTTATTGCAGATTAAGATAGTTGTTTGTTGCTTGTCATCAATCATTTTTTATGCATCATTTACCAAATGTAACTGAATGCCCAAGCAAGTTCAGCTTCTTGTACACAACTAGCAATAAGTACACTGAGGAGTGTAACTAGTGTAACCAATGTGGCAACCTTTGTTTCCATAGCAACGGCCTTTCACTCCTACCTTACAACACCCCTTTTGACTTTTGACCATCAATCTAATACTAATTAACTAAGCTTACTATTTTTAGTTTCTGAAAAGTTGACTTAATTAAAAGGTGACTTAATATCTTGCAGTTCCAACTGCTTCAATTAACAACACACCAAGTCCCACTTATCACATTACAGTATCTTCTTCAGTACACATTTGATGTCATCAGATCACGCAGCTTGTGGGAAATAGGATAAAACAGGCAGCATTAGTGTTTACTTTAAATGACAGACAAGGTTCCCATGTGATTTTAAGTAGACATAGTCAAAATTTATCTCTGTAAACAGAGAGCAAAGCTAAATATAACCAATCACTTCCCAATAAGTGATAAATATCAGCCTATCATCTGCTTTTGAAATAAATGAATCAATATTTTATCTGACCATATCAGCTTGAACCAAAGAAGTGCAATTTTGAAGAATAGCACCATTTTGACAGTGTTTTCAGGATGGTTAATGAGAACATCATTAAATGCACTGCTTTTACCCATTGGTCTAAGTACTAAGAATGCACACATATGAATATCGACGAGGAAGTGTATTGCTTGGGTTATGAAAATGCTTGCCATGAGCTGTGGGTATTTGTTTTTAGAGTTTTGTTTTCATTAAATTTTAGACAAATGTCATACTATACCAAATCTACGTTTAACCTCTGGATATTGTGCTTTTGCTTTCTCTACTAAGCACTTGTAGTAAGTAGAGAAAGTATTGTATTCCACCCAAAATTTGATGCTAAAATTTCACTGGAAATATATCTTTTGAGGCTCCCTAATCCCATAAAAAGCAGTTTTAGAAACTGCTATGTCTGTGAACAGTGTAACTACAAAATGAAATGTCAGTTAAATGCCAAATTTGATTATAATGAAAACTGAGTTGGATTGAAACACAGAACATCACCTACATGTAATTAGTCTTGACCGGTTTGAAGAGCCCAACTTGCTCCCATCACCAGAATTAAACAACTGGTTCTTATTGACATTGTTTTATCAAATGCTTGTCATGTTCAGTACAAAGATTACAGTATATTATGCACATGTAGTGACTAGTGGTAAGTTTCTCTTTGTAGGTACACCATCACCCATTATTAACACAGTCATACACATTTATCATGCGGCTATCGTACTTGAGGTTGAGGAGATTTACTTCAAAATCATGATGCTGAACCTAAATATCAAGTTTGGTATCTTTTTATAAGCTAGAACAGTGATGTGAGTCTAAATTATAATGAAAACTGAGTTGGATTGAAACACTTAACATCACTTACATATAATTAGTCTTGACTGGTTTCAAGAGCTTAACTTCCTCCCATTATCAGAATTAAACAACTGATTCTTGTTGATATTGTTTGATGTATGGTTGGTTGAAATAACATCTAGTGGTGAGCCGATAAACTTCCATAAACAGTTTTGTGGAGGCAAATCACCATGGAAATGGAAGAATACTTTACTCTTTTTGAATTTAAAAATAATTAGATGCTAAAATAAAATCAGTTTTGGCATCTACAGAAAACCTACCCACTCAGAAAACTACATAAGAAATAACAGCCTTAACCCAGTTCCACACCAACTTGCAGTCCTAAACAGTCAATCTTACAGATTGGTTTTTATCCCATTATCAGAAGAATACAAACACACAGTCAGCACAGCAATTAATAATGGATTCAACAAAAAAATCATTGACAAGAAAATAGCATAATTCAAAAAACAGAAACACTTGAAAGAGATCACTAAACTCTCAACAAAAAAGCAACGTGATTTTCAAAAAATTCAGTTACCATCCAAGTAAGCACTACAAATTCCACATCTTCAGAAAATACAACATTATCTTGGCCCCACAAAATAATTTCAGCCTAGAGAAATTACTGTGCAACAATTCAAAGGTCCAGATACCACAAAACAAAAAAGCAGGAATCTATCAAATCAGTTGCCCAGATTGTGACCAGATTTACATAGGGATAACCAATAGGAATTTAGAAACCAGGCTAAAAGAACACATGAGATACATCAAATACAAACAGATGGATAAATCTGCAGTTGCACACAATTTTTGGACATCCAACCACAACATTACGCCAAACAAAACTTTTAAAAGCTACAAAACACACTGCAAAGTTAGATGCTTGGGAAAAAATTCATATACTAAAAAACAAGCTCATGTAATTAACTTTGATCTGCCTCCACAAAACCCTATATGGAAGTTTATCGGCTCACCACTAGATGTCATCTTCAACCAACCATACATCAAACAATATCAACAAGAATCAGTTGTTTAATTCTGATAATGGGAGGAAGTTAAGCTCTTGAAACTAATTATATGTAAGTGATGTTAAGTGTTTCAATCCAACTCAGTTTTCATTATAATTTAGACTCACATCACTGTTCTAGCTTATAAAAAGATACCAAACTTGATATTTAGGTTCAGCATCATGATTTTGAAGTAAATCTCCTCAACCTCAAGTATGATAGCCGCATGATAAATGTGTATGACTGTGTTAATAATGGGTGATGGTGTACCTACAAAGAGAAACTTACCACTAGTCACTACATGTGCATAATATACTGTAATCTTTGTACTGAACATGACAAGCATTTGATATTACTGGACCATTGAGTAGCTTCACAACACAAACTGAGCACTGAGCATCACACAAGATTATTATTATTACTATTATTATCATCATTCTTATTCTTCTTCTTCTTCTTCTTCTTATTATTATTATTATTATTATTATTAACTTTACTTATCACAAACATTACAAAGTGAGCAAGAGCTCAGTAAACAGGTGACACGTAAATGGAATACAATGACAAATATATACAATTGTCATGCATTGTTGCTAAGTCTGCCGAAATAAAAGCAGAAGATTTGATTTGAAAGAAAAAAGCAGGAGAAAACAGTAATTTTTTTAACCAGAAATTTTGCATAGTGTATACACTTTCTTACTTTTCAATGTATGTATTTTATGTAACCTGATATATCCAACATGTATACGTTCTAAAAGGATGAATAAAGAAGGAAAGAAGCTTACAATTATTAGAAATAAAAGATGTTGTTGACTACTGCCCTGTTTCTGGCAATGAAGCCATGTCCCTCTGTCTGGGGTAATGACTGTAACTGAATGCACCTGGATAATTCTTGGTGGATGCATTCTCGCTATGGGGGGTGGACATTATGACTAAGTTCCATCAAGAGCCGACCGATTGGCAGTACAACCAGAACTAATGATGTTTGGTAGGACATGAGGTGACCGAATCACAGAGATATAACTGTCACACCTAAAATGGAGGAAATGCCATTTACATAAGTGCTGATCTGTCACAGCATAAGGGACTGTCCCTCTGGTGGTGGATGAGGGGAAGGTCGGTGGATCTACATACATTGATTTGGTCTTCCTGGCTAGGTCCAATGGACCTGCTGGTGCGGTCTCTCTTGCATAATGGGGGTTAAGATAGGGTGATGTAACTGCCAAATTGTAGAAACTGGTGCCTGTTAAGAAAACATTTACATTTAAGCCATAATATCACAAACATGAGTCCAAATATAAATATTCCAAAATAAGAAACTAACATCATCGTAAAAAAAGAAGCATTTTTAGAAAAAAAGTTTGTGTGTCTGTTTTGACCAGTGTAACTCAAAAAGGGAAAGACTGTTTTGTTTTATATTCATGCGCCTTCTAATACAAGGTAAGGAAAAGTAATAAAGTTTTTCTCAAGCATTTCCCTCTCCACCATACCTTCTTTTAGAAGAATTTCTCTTTTATTTTCTCATAAACTGCTCATAACATTTTTTAAATGTACACTTTAGATTTTCCACTATGAATAAAATGTAAACCTTGAATTTTCTTTAACAGCCAGCAAAGCTTTCTTTATTCTGAATGACTTTTACATTATGTAGACACTATAAAATATACATAAAAATTTATCACTGGAAAGATGTAGAGCTTGCTAAAATGTAATACTCAAATCAAAACATTGTTTTGTGTGATAAATCATTTTCAAAATGTTCCTTGTTATAATGTTTATAGTTTTCCAATCTCTATATTTTGTACACAGACAGGTCTTGCTTATGACTACAGTAATCAATAGTGATATAAACAGTTAAATGGAGTTTGTATCAACAAGATCCATAACACTTGATCTGAAAACATTGCTTGGCAGCATTCCTGTTTGTATAAAGTGTAGAGAATGAGCCCTCTTATGAAGAGCATATCAGGTACTTGTAATTTGGTAACAAATAGAGAAAGTGTGGCTATTATGCTCCACAATTTTTGCTGGTAGCCAATTTGTAATGCAAAATACATTTAAAGCTTACATTATAAATTAACACTGAGATCGTAATAAAAATGAGCTTTTAGATAAACATTCATAAACATATAATATGAGAGTTGTCCGTAAAATAAGCTTCCCAAGGATCTGCAGTCACGAGGAACGCTGTTACAGAAGATCCGGCAACACTGGCGTGTAGCTTGTTTCTCCCTCTCTCAGTAGCCCACCCTGCGAGCTGTCTGCAATGCTCGGTCCTGGCTTGGCAGCCGTTAGAAATGGAGCTTCCACTCGCTTCTCCCGCCAGGTGTGAATTACGCTTTGTGATGAATTTTTTGTGTACAATGTCAATAAATATATTTTTCATTGTAAAAAAAATAGAAACCTTATTTTACAGACGACCCTCGTAATTGTAATAAGAATTTTGAAATTTTATTCAAGTAAAAATCATTTAAGAGCAAATGAATTCAGGTAATACCAATATTTTAGCTACATTTTACCTCTTAAGATGAAAGGAAGTAACAAAAACTTAAAACACTTTATCCATGGAATGTATTTTTCAATAGAATAGATTCAGACTAGCCTTGGTAACCTATCATGGCTATATTTTCTATTCATTATAACAACTTAGATATTAGGAGTATTGAACTTATCTTATGTTAGTGAGGAACCTTTAAGTGGTTTAACCAAGATGGCACATGAAAAAACAGAACATCTATTTTAGAGTTCACCTATGAGTTAACAGCACTTCACATCACTTACAAAATCTGTTATAACATATTGCACTTCGAGTAATAAAACAACAAACATATGCAGTTTCCATAGAAACTTGAACTTATCAAACTAAAATTTAGAAACATCACATGCAGTATAGTAAAATATTTTAAACAGTGAACCCAAGTACATTTTAATAACATGTATGATATCAAACTTTTGGCATAATCTAAATTAAGAACAAATTAGAAACAAAAAGCTGCACTATCTCATTAATATTGCAAGGTGGTATAATGCTGACTAGTTTCAAGTTGCATCCAACTTATTCTCAAAGCTATCTGAACAAGTTATCATGCTTACGGATGCCTTGCTTTTTAAAATGAATATCTTTTCCCAAACCATTAAATCTATAGGTCTATTTAATTGTTTTAATAATTTAACTTCTGGATTTATTTCATGATTATATGACCAAAAATGATCCGCCACAGCTGATTAATCAATTTGTTTATATTTAACATTTCTAAAATGCTCTTTTATTCTGGTTTCTAAATGACGTTTAGTTTTACCAATATAAACCCTATCACAATCCAAACAGCTAAACTGATAAATGCAAGCTATTCCATATTTTTTAAAAAGTTTTGTAAATTTTTTATTAGTCCATGGATGGTAAGTACACATTTTAAAAATACAATTATCTTTCATTTCCTTGAGGGTAGAAACCTCTTTCACAGCCTTTTAATATTTAAATTTGCCTACTGTTTTATGTGTAATATCTGTAATAAAACCATTAATTACTGCAGTGTTAATAACATGTTTATATTCTTCCTGATTAAGGGGCATATTTATTAACTTATATATTAAACTATTGAAAACCACAAATTTGTGTGGAAAAGGATTAAAACCTTTATTTTTTATATGATAATTAGTTGCTTCACTGTTATTAGCTTCAAATTTTCCTTAATTTATTGACATAATGTTTACTTCTTTTAAAAGCCAACAAATAAGTCTGGAATAGCTTAATAATATGCAAATCAACAAAATGGGGTGAAGGTGAAATAGAACTGTCACAAAGTTACACGGTACATGTTTGCGTATTCACAGCATTAAATGCAAAATAAAAATAAAAAGCATTCACCATCTTTTCTATTTATATAAAACCGTTGAAAATATTTTACCAAGTATTAAAATGGCACTTTTCTTACAGGTACACATTTCAGTATATTTATAATACTGATAAGTATTTAATAGGCTTTTTCAAAATATATGCTTCAGAAACATTTGTATATTTGATCTTCCAAACTAATGGTATTATATATTTATATTTTAAATCAACAAACATAATGCATGATTTAAGCGGTGTTACAAGATGATACCGCATTTGGAATCATGCATATAATATCCCACCTAAGGGAAGACAAGTAAATGTGCCACCATCACTTTCTGCTGTTTAATGTTATTTATCTCTCCCCAACATTTGAAACTCTTTCTACCCTTGATGAGAATAACAGCTCATCCTATTTTCTTTGATAGTGTTATAATTCTTTACTGTTTAATTATAAAATCAATAAAAAAAAGGGATAAGACAACTGTCTTACTTCCAGCTCTAAAAGATGACACTTAAATTACCGTAAGGGAGACCCACATCAAACAACAAAGGGTTTGCTTTGTTATTCAAAAGGGTTTCACTTTCTGTGAACTGAATACACAGAGTTCTTGGACAACATTGTGTTGAATGTATGAATTCTGCTCTACTGTTTAACAAGATTCACAAGCTCATCTCTGTTCTCTGATATTGCTGCTGGCACATGCTTAAGCACTCTGCGATCTTCTGCATTTTTCAGTAGCAACCTCCAAGCGAAATCACTCTGAAAACATATTTAAGCAGCACAGAATCAGTGATAGAATCCTCTATGATGGAAATTATTTTTTAAAATTAAATAGTGATAAATATTTTGGATTAAGTAATATATTTTCTTATTATGGATAAAATATATTTAATAATCCTTGTTACATTGCTTTAAAGTATGTACTACTAAGGCTCTGTTGAATAAATTTATTCATAATCTAATTATACACTTTGAGTCAAGAGAACACTGTTAACTCAGATCTGACTCATGTACCTTAACTTTTCTTTTCAACACACTTGAAGGCATCATCAGTTGACAAATTATTGACAATGCCTTCTCGTGAGGGCAAAATGCACCATGCACCATGATCAATTCATGACCATGTGGCGGTTTTTACTTTCTTTACTTTCTCTACTGGTAAGTAGAGGAAGTATTGCATTCCACCCAAAAATTCAATGTTGAGATTTCACTGGAAATATATGTTTTGGGACCACCTGAATTAAAAAAAAAAAAAAAGCATTTTTCGAAAAAGGTCCGTGTGTGTGGTGGTGTGTGTGCGTGTACATGATCATTGAAGTTAAAAGCAGGGTATAAGTGCAACAACAAAAAAAGTCTTTGGTTGCTGAGCTGTTTTAAAATGTTAAATAACATACTAAACCAAGTTCAGTCTTAGGTTTGTCTGCATCAAAACAAACCCACGTGATCAGTGCACCGTGGTACAACACGGTAGCAATGCGTGCAGGGAAGTAGTCCCATTCTAGTAATCTGAGTTTTAGAATGAATTTATCGTTAAATGATATAACATTCTACACAAATACTTGAGAGGTTAATTAACGCTGATGTATACTGATAAACAGAGCTACAAGTCCCAACATGCAACTCGTGTAATAACCCGGTATCCGAGTATTGTTTATAACAGCAGTTTCTATTTAGAATCATGGCGGACAGTCGCGGTGAATTTGCTCTTGCGTCTTCGTCGACTTATGTAAAGCATAAGGTGGGAAAACCATTGACTAGTGGTGAGAAAACAATAGTGTTGAACGTGTATTATATGTTGTGTGAGAAATATCCAACTGTTCCCATCAAAGAAGTAGTGAAATTAACTTCTGAGTTCACCGGTGTTTCGAGTACCAGTATAAACAGTGCTCATAAAGAAAAAGCTGAAGCAGGAAAAGTGGTTACACCCGGGAAAAAACGAAAGTGTGTGAAATACGCCATGCAAGAATGTGACGAGTTTGTTAGAAACACAATTCGTGTTACACTCTTTAAATTGACGGAATAAGGGATAATTTCATTTCTATTACGTACCGCATGCACTCACCACGTGGTTGTGTTGTGACTATTTCTGGCGCGAATGGCGGAAGGATACATTATAACTGTGCACTGGCCACCTGGGTTCAATTTCGCTCAGATCAACCTTTGAGTGAATAGATAGTATATAAGCAACATTCTAACAAGTTTTGTTATTTACAAAGCTTTTATAAGATGAATATTAATTTATGTAAACTTTTTCTCACTGTCATTCAAGTACGTAAACCATTATCTTGAGAAATAGTATAGCTCTGATTATGTAATGAGCATAAATTATAGGCTTATGTAATAGGGTTATGTAATATGAAATTTCACTTATGATCAGAGAGTGGAAGTTTAGGCATTATAAGTCATTCAAATAGGCAGGCAAAAAGGCATTATAAATACTAAAAAGGCAATAAAAGGCAATTAGAAAAATCCATTTATTTAACAGATTACATATTCAATAACTAATAAGAAATATTGTCATTATCCTTGCTCCTCTGAACCAACATTAAAACAATTGAAAACTTTACTTAAAACGAACAAATTATCCATGAATGAATTCTTCCACACTCTAAAGGGTATGTAATCCACCTAGTCGTGTGAGCCATCTATTTGTATTTATGAGGTTCACTGTAGATTTGTCACCATCACCAGTGTAGTGTTGTAGCTTATAGTCATTGTATGTAAGTAACTATGTCCATGAAGAGACTGTTTTTAACCAACGTCCATTTAGTACAATCTCCATCTATAATATTGACAGTTTGCGTAACCCTTCAATAGCTGCTAAATATAGCATTAAGGTTAAAGATATTTTAAAGAAAGTTTTGTTTTCAAACTTTCAAGTCAAAAATTTACGATTAAAAATGCACATAAAACATTATGTTCTATATAAAATGAAAGAATTGTGTTTTTAAACAAAATAGCATCCATTATTGTTCCAGATTTCTTTAATTTAGTAAAATTATATACTGTAAAAGAATGAGGTGCAGAAGTATGGTTTAGGTACATTTTTCTAGGTAATAATAAATTTAGCCTATAGCCAAAGGCCTCCTGTTTACAGAGGGACTAGCTCGTAAATAAGCTCCAAAGGTGAGCAAATCCTTGGGAGCTTTGTTCTGTTCCTGAAACTAGGTACTCACTAATATATATATATATATATATTCAAAATAGCAGCACTCTTCATGTTTGAGTTTGATTTATTGAGTTACCTTTTTATACTTCTAGTAAGTATAGTAATGTTATATGTTCTGATATGTTCTACATACATACCTATTATGTTATACTTAATTTTATATGTCACAATATATCATAGGGAGTCTTTATTTTTCCAACCTCTCCATTTCTCTAATTTCTCTATAAAATCTTAACCCCAACATGCTGACCTGCCATGGCATGTAATACGTCCTCTGGTTGGTAATCAGAGGATATGGTCGGTGAATTTATTTTGACAATTCTCCCGGTCAGGTCAGTGAGACTCGTAAACCAACGACAGGTGTGGTCCTCCAGACATTCTGGGGGTTGTGAGAGAGCGATGTGACCGCCAAAACATAAAAATATGGTGCTCTCTAAAAAACGGTTACTATTACTGCTATTGCTCTCTTCAATATCATTGTGAAAAATATTGGAGAGCAAGAGGATTAATGGCTTCATTGTCAGAAATCCAGCATTAGCTAACAACATATTCAATAACTTGATGGTCAAATTTTAAAGAACTTCAAAGTTTTAAACAAAATGCTAGTGTTGCAATCGACACAAAAACAAAATATTTTTTAAAAAGGTCCATGTACTGCAATGCCGTATTCATTGCACATGACAACCAAATGCATTTTTAAGTCCTCTGGGGTCATGCTGAGTCTCCTGTCAGATAACACATTTTCATTTGACAAAATGACCTCTCAACATCAACAGAGGTTATTGGAGCAAGTCTAAAACATATCATTGTAGGATCCATTTCAACTGCAACAGAATTGTCACCTTGTGGAAGTTTTGAAATGTTTCTAAGTTTATCCAGATAAATAATGATAGATAATGAAATAAAGGTAATAAAGTATTAAATACCAATCTAGAAGCTGTAGCATTAGAATCAATTTTCCTAAAACTAAGAGCTGCAGCAAGAAAACTAATCAAACAAAGCAAACGTGATTCTTGGTTACATTTCATCT